>PVKE010048241.1:0-11656 GCA_004027555.1 Craseonycteris thonglongyai | reverse complement strand
TGAGGACCGAGGATCGAATCCCGGCTCCGGCCCAGGCAGGACCCACATGCTGAACTGGGGAGTTCCCACAGTTCGGTTCTCTAACTGTCTCTGTCTCTGTCTCTCTCTCTATCTGTCAAAAAGTAAAATAGAAATAAATATGCACTGAAGACAAAAAGATAATTTCTCTCTATAAATGTGAAAAGATTAAAAAAAAAAAAAAAAGAAAAGACTGAGGAAGCCACAGAATGGGAGAGAAAAGAGTCAAAACTCACATAGCAGAAAAAGTACACCTGGAAGAGGGTAGACAATTTCTGTGATATTAGCACAGCACGACAGGGAAACCTCAGAGAAGGGTAGCTGCTCATTCTTCTTTGACATTGTAATTAGCTAATCTGCTAATAGTCACAGCTCTTCAATGAGGGCCTTCACTTGTAAATCTTCAGACCAAAGCTTTTTTCTCTGGGCTCTTAAAATGTGGCCACAGATTGATAGCACAGGCATCATCTTCAACTGAAAATTTGTTAGGAATGCACATTCCCCGGGCCCACTCCTGACCAGAAACTCAGAAACAATGAAGGTAGAATTCAGCAAATGTGTTTTGTAATTGAATTGTATTTTGTTTTGGTATAAAACATCACAGATTTATTGTCTTACAGTTCTGTAGGTTAGAAGTCCAACAGAGGTCTCACCTGGCTAAAATTAATGTCAGAAGAGACAAATTTCTATCTGGGGACTCTAGGAAAGAATCCTGCTTCTTCCAGCACTAGAAGCCACCTGCTTTCCTTGGCTCACAGCCTGCTCCTCCATCTTCAGAGCCAGCAGCAGTAACTTAAATCCTCATTGCCATGTCACTCTGACCTCCCATCTGCCTCCTCCCTCTTCCACTTGAAAGCATCCTTGTGATTACACTGGGCCCACCCAGATAATCCACGTTGGTTCCTCTACTCTCAAGTCAATATTAGCAAACTTAATTCCACCTGCAACTTTATGCCCCTTGGCCATGCGTATTCACTGTTTCTGGGGATTAAGATACTACAACTTCAGCAACTACATTTAACAGACCCTACAGGTACTGCTGACCAACCACTCTACAGTTGGAGAGCCAGCACTTCAGGCCTCAGCGTTTGCCAAAGGCTTGGTCCACAGGTCTCCACAAACCACTATTGCCCCAGGTTCCAGAATCTGAAAGAAATTCAACTACAGCTAAAAGCCTGTGTACAATGATAATTTTATTAGGGTAAATTCACAACTACCAGGGACTGCAGTGAACTTTTCCAAGCTATTGAAGCTTGTCACCTTCAGAAATATCATCATTAAGGTCCTGGATGCTATTCAACAGCTAATATAATTTACTGAGAATCTATTAAACAAGCCAGGCCTGTGGAGTTGTTCTGCCACATGAGTATTTTTCACTTTAATGATTAGGCTGCAATGAAAAGGAACCAGCTTTCCTATCCAAACAGGCGGGCTGAGAGGTGTTTTCTCAGATGCTTTTTATATACCTACAATAAAAGCCTCAGATCCCAAAATAATGACAACCTCAGAAAAGAATAACATTGTTAATTGAGATCATAATCAAAAGTGTCAAAAGTATAGAAGGTGGATGCTGTGCACATTTCCTCAATGAGATTTTTCTGTTAAATTCCTTTGTACTTTTTTCCCAAAAAAACTTGAACCTGACCTTATATTCACCTTGATATTTAGCTAATGCTGACTGTTCTTTTTTCTTTCTTCCTTTCTTTCTTTTTTAATATGCAGTGTTCATAAGAATGTGTTGTAAGAGTTACCTGTGGGTAAAAAGGTTAGTAGAGCCAAATTATACCAAATTACAATAAGTAACAAAAGAGGAAATAAAATATTTCATTAAAATGATACATTCTTATTATGTATTATCGTGTATTTAATGCAGGACTTGTGATACATCACAAGTGTGTTATTCCTATGCATATTTAGAGTAGGAAAGTAATGAAAATAATATTTCATTTTGTAATAGTAAAGTGGTTTTATGGGCAAAATTTGAATGGAAAGCAGTAAAATCAAAAGTAACCTGATAATCTCTGCAATAAGGTTAGGCTGGGAGGGTAGGTGGAGGGAGAGGGTGCTTGAAGGAGGTGAGGATGCAAATAGATAAGAGAAAGAAGAAAATAAAGAAATTCCACTTTCTTGGCAATGGATCTGAGTTTATGAGAGCTGAAGTCAGCCAGGGGTTTTATGTTGTGTGAAACCATGTTTTATCACTGGCAGAAGCAAGAAACAATGGAATACCATGGTCAAGGCATCTTCTGTTTCTTAGGCAGGAGTCAGTTGCAGATGGGTAATGTGCTAAAACAAAGCAAGAAGGAAGTGGTAATGGTATCAAGCTACTGAGAAGCATGGCAGCCAGAAACTCCAGCCCCAGTGAAGGTGTTGCGATCAATCTAACCCGAGCAAAGCCTATGCTTCCTTCTCAGGTTCTAGGGGCTTCCTTTCCTCTGTGCACATTGGAATGGCCTGGAAACTCTACACCTCTGTAGTGGTTCCTGCAGATTGCTTTCTACTCATTAGTTGATGCAAAAGTGTACACACTTAAAATAGTTAAGAAAACCATAACCACGTTAAAGGTGTTTAGGAGCTCTGGGATGTGTATGCAGCACACATAAACACACATGACATATATGCACATTAACTAAAATCCCGCCATGCGTGAATCCCACTTTAAACCAGGGAGGTACGTATATTGCCTTCAGTTGTTCACCCTAAACGACCCGAGCATAATTCATTCCGAAGTTGCTGTGAAGAAGGAAGGAGGATAGATTGAACTTGCCAGGCCACACCTGGTCTCCGGATTTCCCAATGTGTTAATGAATTTCCTGAGATGGGAGCATCAGACCTGCTGGCCATACATTAATCTGAGGGAGCATGGAATGATACATCCTCCAAACTCAAAGGTGAGTGAACCAATTTAGAAAATGTTAAATCCCAGCCTGCAAAGCCCGAAGACGTCTGGAAAAGTCCCTCTAGCACAGCTCAGTTGTGGCTGAGTTTCTGTCTTTTTTTTTTTTTTTTCTTTATCTGTATCCAGAAAATAATGTATAAGGCTCTGCGCCTCTCTGAAATTTTTTCCAAATAAAAATATTTGTCAAGACACATATATTAACAATAGGCTATTTCTCTAAAGCACCCATATAGGTCAGCACCTAATCTGTTCAATATTCCTGCAGAGACAAATATTTTTGAAATAAAAAGACTGGCAGCAGAGATAAATATATGTTAATAAAAATATATTTTTTTTCTGTCTTTAGGAGTAAAACACATAAGGTGAGAATCTACTGTGAAGTAAGCATTTTAAAAATAATTTTAGGAGGTATTTTTACTGCTAACGTTCAAAAACATTTTTAAGATGAGTTGGTGAAAATGATAAGCAGATAAGGAAGAAGAGGGAAATATAAAGGGATCTCATTCTAAAAAACTTTTACTACATTTAAATATCTGAGGCCAAATCGAATGTGGTCAAACTGAAGGCCCTCGGGGACCACGTTTTGGAAGAGTCAGGCTGGGAAACGCTTCACAGATACCCAGTGGAATCAAATTCAGAGGATGCCTGAAAAGAAGGAACAGGAAGAATGACAGGCCACTGGGGATTCAAGGTTCAGACAGAAGTGTATAAACCTAGGCAGTGGAAAGAAAAAAGTGGCAAAGAACATGCATATGGTTCAAGGAAGGAGAAAGCAAAATGTAGCTCTCTTGGCACCACTGAGGAACATGGACATCAAGCAAGCCCAGCAGAGCACAGACCTGCACTGCCCCAAAGTCTCACTTCCTGGGGAAGGACAGGATGGCAGTTTCTCTTGGTACTCTATTCCTAAAATCAAGCAGGATAGCTGGCATAGAGCAAGGCATTGATAAATGTACAGACTGAATCAATATGACAACCATTCAACATACTGCAAAATGCTAAGTGGTGGGAACATATCCCCCAATTTTAATCTCAGTGTTTCCTTGGATTTCTTGCCCCACTTTCCCCTAACACTTGTAGCTGGAGAGCCTGACTTCCCCCAAGAGCCCACGTGGACTGGCAGAGGTTCCCTATTGTGTGAGCAGTAATCGACTGTAAGACTGTAGTGCCAATTTCAGGACATACTGTCAAATGTCCAAAAATGTCTATAGCAATCCACATTTCACCAGAAGTTTACGAGAATAGACTTGTCCTTGTTTCTCTACCTAAAATTATTATTCCCATTCATTTCAATTTTTGACAATCAATAGGTAGAAAGTGAAAGTCAATGGCTGCTTTAATTTCTATTTTACTACTCGTGAACACGGGCGTATGTATTTTCATGTTTATCAGCCATTTGTATTTGTACATCTGTGAATTACTTATTCACTTTTAAATCTACTTTTACATTACATTGTCTCTTTTATTTGTTTTTACCAATTTTTAAAAGCTCATTTCACATGATACATATTAGCTGTAATGTATGTGCCAAATATATTTCCATCTATAATTCCTCTGTTAGATTTCCTAACATTATCTTTTGTGTATCCACTTCTGGTGTCCACTTTAAGCAGAGAAAATTGTCAACAAATGATGTTAGCTATTTCACATCCTTACGAGGGAAGTGAAGAAACAGACTCAAGGCTAAGTTCTGAGGGACAATGTCCAATCACGCTGTAAAACTGACCTGATGAGGATTACTGCCCGGCATGCGAGCACATGCCAGCGTCTCGTTGTGCTGCGACCACTATCACTGCCATGACCAGTCAGGGAGCAAGCCGCTCTCTTTTCTTCAGGACATAATAAGAAAGTGGGTTGTCCTGACCACAACTGGTGGCTTTCTCAAGGTCTGTGGGTTACCCATCTCAGGATGAGGCTGAACACAAGGATGGCAATGCAGCAGACAGAAGTAAGTACAGCAACATCAAACCACTGCCTGAAACAATCGTGAAGCCCACGCACAGTTCTTCTGTAGGTAGAAAGCTAGGCATGAGCATCAGGAGGGGCAGGAAGGAATATGATCAGTGTTTCACACCACCCACATCCACTCCCCAGGGACCACCCAGGTCCAGCCCCCAGAGATGACTCTTTCCATCAAAGTCTCCCAGGAAAAGGGAGATAAGACCCCAGCCAGACTTCGCTGGTTTTGGGTGCCTGCACAAAAAGCTAGACCTTGTCCTTAGCCTGACCCTCAGTATCATTATGTAATTATAATAAAATAACCATTAAGGTTTGCTCCACCACCACCACCATGGATTTTTCTTATGCATTCTGGGTAAGGGCACTCATGGAAAGAAAACAGTTATATAAACTACATATGCCAATCAAATGACCTAAGTCTGTACCTCAGATGCCCGAAGTCACACTTTGGGCTGACTTAACACCAGCAATAAGACTCAAACCTCAAATCCATCTGGGCCACTGTCTCTGTTGGCTTGGCCTGCTTTCCTTTGTCTCACTGCTTTCCTTTGTCTCACTGCCTTGACAAGAAGGACTCAGTTTCTCATTGCCTCCCTCACCCCATCCCCATGGTAATACTTCTGACTCTCCTGTCAGATGAAATAACAATTTTCTGTATCATTTAAGCTTATTTGAGTCAGGGTTTCTGATATTTGAGCTGAAAATGTCCTAAGAGATCTAGAAACTATCATGTTCTGATATATATGTTCACAGTATATCTTTTCACATATTTTCTGTTTCTATGACAATACAGCAACTAATCAAGGACCATCTATTCTATCTAGGTTTTTTAATAATATGTTCTATATTGTCCAACATTTTCAAATGTTATTTAAGTCAGTGGTGCCAATATTTCAAATAGAAACATACACAGTATTGTTTTCACTGAAATTTGAAGAAAATGAGAAAAATGTCCAGCGCCTTACATTGCTCAGATTTCTTGGTGGATCCAAAGCACTAAGGTTTCACAGAACATTGTGTGAAAAACATTGCTGTAAGTCCAAAATCACAATCTAAGACTACTTGTAAACTGAAGCATGGAAAGTTTACACTATAATTTAATTTAATTGTATTTTGCAGATTTAAATAAAATTTAGACAAACAACATATTTACATGGTTCAAATACCAAAAATTTAAAATGGTATTTAGTAAAACATATCAGTCCATTCCCATACCTCATTTACTCAGTTCCTTCCCTCACAAGAGAATATTTCTATTTCTAAATAATCTTTAAACTAATAAGTGAATATAAAAATTATATATACTACACAGACATACATTCACACACACCTACAATAGATTTATAATAATTTTAGTGCTGTTTAAGGCAGCAGTAACATGCTACATACATGTATGTATGTGTGTATATGTATGTATGCATATATGCTTATGTGAGTATACATGTTGAATTTCTTTCTCTGCTGTCCTTTCCTTTCCCTGACATGTATACTAGTGACTTTTCTGTATCAGTTTATAGATAGCTTTTTCATGCAGTTATAGCAACATAATGTTCCAGTATAGGTCTGTTAACTAATGTAATCAGCCCCTTATGGATGGCATTAAGGTGTTTCGATTTTCTGCTGTTACAAATGCCACTGTTGTGAATAACCTTGTACATGTCGTTTAGGGGATATATGAGTACATCTGCAGGATACATATTGAGAAGTGGAACTTCTGGGTGTCACAGTAAACGCATTTGTACATTTGATACATACTCTCAGGCTAGCCTGTAGAGTTGCATTTATTTGTATTCCCACCAGTAATGAATGTGTTTCTCCCACTGCCTCACCAACAGCTAATATTACCAGACATCACACATCTCTAGTTTTTTAATTCTAGTTTGTTTGTTTTTTTATGAACGAGATTGAGCATCATTACACATGTGTAAGAGCCATTCAAATGTCATTTTCTGTGAACTTCCTGTTCTTCATTCCCTATTTTTCCTTCGGTTTGTTGATCTTTTCCTTATCAACTTCCAAAAACTCTATATTTGGAGAAATTAGTCACTTGTCAGTGATGTAAGTTGCACATATTATTCTTGGTTCATTGATTGTGTTTTAACTTATAGCACTTATGCCATGTAGAAGATTGTATTTTAATTTTTACATAGTCATATTTACAAATCTTTTACAAAGCTATTTAATTTGTATCACCTAAAAAGAGATTCACCCACTCCAAAGTTAAATAAAATTCTCCTTTGCTTTTCTTTTATTATTTTTATGGGCTTCACTTTTGATAGTTATATTTTATCAATTCTGTATTATTCATGCTGAATGTTGTGAAATATACTAAGACGCTCACCTATCCCCATACTAGTAGCTTTAGTCTACCTTTTCCACATTGATTTGAGAATAAGCCTTTATCATTCCGAAACAATATAACTAGTAGGCAAAGCTAAAAGCGGACTCTCTAAAAAGTATTTAACTCACCATTCGTGTTTTTAAAAAATAAAGGGTGAAGAACAAGAGTAAATAGACCAGATTGTAGGACAATTCAAGGGATTATAAAACACTAATTTACTTAACTCTAAGAGAAAAAAAAAATTGAAAGCCTAGACACAATAGGCAGTGTTAAATTGAAATATAATTAGCCAAAACATACCTACAACTAAAGTTTTTGTTTTGGGGATTTTATATCTAAGAACACAGTATGCCTCTAAACCTGTTTAAGTTTGGGGGGGTATTACAGGAATGTTTTAAATTTTCTTCAAATGGATATTTAATGATATCTTAATATATTGCTTGTTTTATCATTTTTTTTAAATAATGACACTTATATTTGTTTGAGCTCTCCTTTTCCTATCCTCTAGGTCTACATATTTTAGCCCTTTTAAACTCACTTTGCATTTCAATTATTTTATTTTTTATCAATTCTCTCTTCTATGTATCTTACTATGTTTTTTACAATGTATGTCAGACTAGCCTTCTTTCATTTTTGACTTATTCCATCATAGTTGTTTGGTTTTTGGTTTTTTTTCTACTTATCCTGAGTTCCACCAGCTCATATTTTATTTTCTCTTGGTGCCTCATATCTTTTCCCTAAATTTTAGTTTTGATTCTTTGTGATTTTACTTCAAAGAAGCAACCTGGTTCATAAAGTTTTTAGTTCATGTTGAAATATTTTTTCATAAATTTCTCCTGTCCCAGGGTAACAGTTTTCTGGAGAATATTGTTTCTTGATAAATTTTGCTACTTATTCCTCCCTTTTTCTTATAATACATTTTTAATAGATACTGTGTAAGTGTCCTTTATCATTATTAAATGAGATGGACCAACTATCTTCAAGTAATTTCCATAGGTGGGAAGGAGCAAGGCTATCATTCCAGGCTAATTGGTTTTCACATCGCAGAGGGTTCTCCTCTCTTTAACTTCTGCAAAGCAACACCGCTTTTTGCAAAAATAACTTTCTTGGAGTAGAGTCTCTTCTGCTTCCCTGAACCTGTTTCTCCATGGTGGGTTCTCTCTCCTTTTATATCTCCATCTCTCTCTACCACTAACATCTCTCCCCTACTTCTCTTCACTCATGCCCAGATGTCTCCTGTATTAAGCTAAACTTACTTTGGCACCCTTTATGAATTATTTCACATTCTCTTTTTAGTTTCTCAGAAATGGAGTTTGTGTTCTGTTTTCACATTTTGTTGTTTGCTTTTGTTTGGTTTCTAGGGAAGATGGAAATTGCTAAATATATATGGGCTTTATCCTAGAAATCCTCCACTACAAATAATGCCATCTATAGTTAGGAAAGACCATATAGGTTATGTAAAGCAGTCACTCAATTGATGCCTGAATACAGCCCTGGTTTATTCATTTCTAAAATGTTGGCATTGCAGAAATGTGACAGCTTAAGAAATCACTGCACTTGCAGCTGAAAGAGTCCCAGTCCAAGAATACCCTGGTATTTAATCTTTCCTATGCCACTATCTGAGCTACCAGGAGACCATGATCTGTGTGAGCTTCCAATTCTCCATCTGATCAGCATTAGCCCTCTTCTCCTGAAAAGTCAGAAGCTTTTATAAAAATTGTGGCACCAGCATTATGGATACACTCGATAGTTTGGTGGTTACCTGGAGAGGGGGGAAAAGGGGAGAGAAAGAGTTGTGAGGGGAGGTGGGAGTGAGCACTGGATATATGGTGATGGAAGGGGAGCTGATTCTGGGTGGTGAACACATAATGTGATGCATGGGTGATGTGATGTGGACTTGTACATCCAGAAACTGTCTAATTGTTACCAACCAATGTCACCCCATTAAATTTAACAATAAAGAATAATAATAACAAAATTTTTTTTTAATTGTGGCAAATTTGGGAATACATCAGACTTCAGGACATAATAACCTAAACTATAAGGATTAAGTTATATATTAAAAATAAATTATTTATACCAAGTCATACATCAGGAGTGCTCGGCCATGACACTGTCCTCTCTTCGTTATATCTCTTGTTAGACCCAAACTTTTTTAATTTGGCTTTTCCAACAACCATAATTTGAAAGTGTGGGAAGATGTTTTACCTTTTCCCTACACTTAGCATTTTAATTATTAACTGTTTTTCCAAATTTTGTTTTGACTACACAAGCCATGCCATTGTCTAGTAATATAATTTGAAAAAACAAACTATATGTCATTTTCCTGACAACTTGAAATTTGCAAACCACTAAAAAGGAGTCAAATTTGAGCAGCATGATAATTAATGCTCATAATAAAATAATTATATTTTACATTGGAGCCACAGTAATTCTTTACATCTCTTTCTGCTTACTGACACTAGAAAAATAAAACAAGTTTGTTTCACTCCAAAAAATTAACCGAACATTTTTCTTAGTGGTTAAAGCCTACTGAAGAACTGAGAGTTCTTAGATAAAAACGCTTTTTGTAGAAAAAGCATTATCTTTATGAATAAAACTGCTGAAAGTCAGACAGTTGTAAATGCTGTAGGTCAAAATTGTGACTCCCAATTTAACCTAGAGATTTGGGAAGGTGTAAGTCCAGTCGCTAAGACAATTTAGGAAGTATACTTGACCTGGGCATTAGCTACTCAATCTTTACTAATACCCAGTTTACATTTGGTTACCAGCTTATTGGCATCAAATATGACTTGTTAAGAAATTAAAGACTATTTTCTTTGGTTTTGATTGATAAAATGCTATCTTAGATTCTCCTCACAAAAACAGTCCTCATGTTAAACTTTAAAATGGAAACATGCCTTTTAAGTATTCTTATCATGACTAACAACCTACCTTAAAACCACAAATGCAAATTTTCTCAGCTTGCTTCTCCTATTGTTTATTTTTTTAATTTAGCTTAAATTTATCTGTTTGACCACTTTGCTTGACAAAGCAGGCATGTAATATAAATGACTGTGTCAGAGTTTCTCAGCATTATTTCTAGTGCTTTCCAAGGTGCTATGAACTGAATGTTTGTGTCCCCCAGGAAATTCATATGTTGAAATCCTAGCTCCCAGTACAATGGTATTAGAAGGTGAGATTCTTGGGACATAATTAGGTCATGAGAAGGGAGCTCTAATGAACAGGATTAGTGCCCTTATAGAAGAGGCCCCAGAAAGTTCTCTTGTTCTTTTGTACCACATGGGGACACTGCAAGAAGATGGCCATCTATGAACCAGGAAGCAGGCTCTCAGCAAATACTGAATCTGCTGGCACCTTGATCTTGACTTCCCAGCCTCCAGAACTGAGAAATAAACATTGTTGCTCAAGCCACCCAGTCTATGGTATTTTTGTTATAGCAACTCGAAAAGACAAAGAGGCAATGTAATTATAATTATCTCTTTCCACAGATGTGGGATTCAAGAGCCAAAGAGACGGGGCACGAGAAAGGAATAGTGGGGCACAGGTTTTACTCTAGATCAAATTCACTACTCTCTGTAAAAGCAGTGGAGCACAGATCTGCCTGACTTGACATCAAATGCCTGATTGTTCTACCCTTCTTCAGCCGCATATATTTAAGCATTCCTCTAGGAGATGCGGGAAACACCATGTCCTAAACTGCAATGCCATGACTAGAATTCCACACTTAAAAGCAATTGGATAGGCCATCTCAGGAGCCACACACATTTCTGCCAGAAGTGACACATGCCACTCCTCTCAAGTTTTTATTCTCCACAGCTAGTCACATGATCACACCTAACTACCATGCATGCAGAAAGAAGAGAGAGGACAACTTGGGTGGACAGCACAGGTGACTGTAGCGTTTACTCTGGAGATTCGATCTGTGGGTCATAGACTAGTGAAGTCAGTTTCTACTTAATGCTGAAGGACTTTGGACTCCATGCTCTTCAGGAACCATTGCAGGTTTTGAGCAAGCATATGACACTATGAAGGGTTGAGCAGCAGTCTGAATGCACTAAGTAGATATGGGCTGCTAAACCCCAAGACTTGCTCCACAATTATTGCTCCAAACCAACCCAGGTCATGTTTCTTCTCACTTGAAAAAGCAGAACCCCCTCAGGCCAGCTTCTCCCTCCTTAGAACCGCAGAAGGGTATGCTCTTTTAACACTAAAAGGAGAAGTGGTTAGCTGGCACAGGGTGAACAGTCCTCCTGACACCACTTCGGGTGAACTGGCAGGAAGATGATCAAAGGCTCTCAGGGAAGAGCAGCCTGCCCCCAGGAACAGGTACAATCACACAGCTGTGTAATCAAATATGTATTTTTATTTAGTGGAAAAATTTTAGAAACTCCCTCTGTAAAAAAGAAAATATGTACAAACATGCATAGAGACACAAA
>PVKE010048240.1:0-11657 GCA_004027555.1 Craseonycteris thonglongyai | reverse complement strand
ACAACTTATACATTGCAGTTGATAAAAAAATTAAATTGCATTTTAAGTTAGTAAAAATCTATCTTGAAAAAGTGTCGGAAAATCGAATTTTTTAGGTACCGCATGTACGGAATGCTGCTATCAAAAGTTGGGTCTGGAAATTTATTTTCTTCATGAGCTTATATCTCGAAAACTTAATAAGTGATTTAAAAAATAAAAAGTAGTTTTGAACATATGTTTTACTTATCTACCCATACCTCGCTGGAATGCACCTTATACTGAAACACAGTGTATAAACATAGTATGCATTTCACACCCTTTCTTCCCCCTTAGACTACGCCTATGACAACAAGTCGATCGCGACACACTTTTAAGATAAAAAGTAGATCTTATATACAGAAAAGTTGGCCACCCCTGCCCTAGGCCACCTCAGAGAGTTTCCAAGACTCAGTCTGTCTGTTGGGTGATGGGGTAAGAGTAATTATTGACTGCTTATTATGTAAGGGCATTGTAAGATTCATGAGAATAAACATACTTAGAAATTCTCTAAGTTGTAAAAATTATTGTTATAAAGCATTATAAATAGTATTCTTATAGTCATCTAAATAAGAATAAAGTTATTTCTATTTAGGAAGTATCATGTATCATTGTAAACTATGAAATGAGGATTAGAGGGGGAAGCCGGGATGCCTCAACAAGTTAAGCACTCGCTTTGCAGCCCTGGCGACTGAGGATCGAATCTCGGTCTTGGCCTGTGTGGACTCCTGTGCTGAACTGGGGTATGCTTCTCATGCGGGAGGCCTTTAATTCAGTCCTTGCCCCCTGGTTTGGGCCCTGGCTCGAGGGGACGTGCCTCCCATGTGGGAGGCCTTTAGCCCAGCCCACCTGTGCAGCCCCCGCCCACCTGTGTGGAATGAAACCATGTTGAAAACTGATGACATACAACTATGGAGACTGCTCTGGACCCTCCCCTTTCTCTCTGTCTCTCTCTGTCTCTGTCTCTCTGTCAAGAACAATAAAATAAATCTTTTAAAAAAATGGGATTAGAGTAATTTAGGCTTCAATGTTTCAAGTTAGAAATCTAAATTTGGTTCCCTCCTGGAATAAATATTCTCCTCTTTCACCCCTATTCCCATTGCCCCACCTCCAGTTTAACAGAAAAAGTCCTGGTTATATTGTGTTTCTTTCATTCCTTTATGTAAGCTGTAATAAAGGAGACAATAGTAACAAGGAATTTGCTTGGTTTGGTGGTTTCTTTTGCCCTGATTAGTGAACGTGGTGTGAATGGTCATGCCATTAGAAGCTAGAATGTTAGTATTCTCATCTAATCATCCATTCCAGCTTGGTATATATACATCTGTTACCCATGCATAACTAACTTTTGGGCAAGTTCACATTTCATCATCTGTTGGGATACTTGGAAAGCAGACATCATGTCAAGAGAGAGCCTTCTTTACCTGCAGGTGGAAATAGGGAGTGCTAACAGTAAAGGGTTAATTTAAGCAAGTTGTAATGTAATGAATGAAACTCCACCGACCCACCCAGAGCCTCCTCCCCACCAAAGCCTCTCTTAGGTCCTCTGCACATGAATGAACAATGCCTTTGGACACTCAGATATTCAGCACTGAGTCCAAAAGCATAAAAGAGAGAAGATCAGTTTCTACGTTTAGTTGGGAGCCACTGGGCACAAAACAGTTGAGAATTACCTTATTTTTCACACTATAAGACACACCGGACCATAAGACTCACCTAGCTTTAGAGGAGGAAAACAAGAAAAAAAAAATACTCTAAACCAAATGGTGTACTAATATATTTAATAAAATATAGCAGAATAATATTTGAACCATGTAAATTCAGCAGCAGCGGTACTAAGAACCATCATCATCATTAACAAATGAGGAGAGACTTTAAGGTTCAAGCACTCTTCTAGTCTTCTGGAAACCCCAAGATCTCATCATCACTAGTGTCAAAATATATGAAGCTCAGTTGCTCACAATCACTGATAACACTTTCTTCACTATCTTCATAAATGATACTATCTTCAGTTCCATATAACGCATTGCTAATGCTTTAGATTTTTTGAATGACCATGCAACAGTTTCACCCTTCACTGAGTGTCATGATGTTTTAACCCACTCACAAACTTGAGTGACAGTGGACCTCCTCATTTGTCCAGTATGTGTCAGATCATGATTATCACCAGCCATCCATTTGTTCCACTCTTCTTGCATAAAGACTTTAAATGGTTTGTTGATGGAAATGTCAGAGAGGTTGCAACTGGCTATTAAGACCCCCAGGAATTATAGCAAGATGAATCTTCACTTCTTTTTTGGTTTGTTTTGTTTTGTTTTTGACAGAGAGAAAGACAGACAGAGAGAAGGGGGAGGGCCCAGAGCAGCAACCATAGTTCACTGGCACACCCCAGTTCAGCATATGGGTCCACCTGGGCCGGAGCCGGGATTTGATCCTTGGTCTCCGGGGCTGTAAAGCGAGCGCTTAACCTGCTGAGCCAACCCAGCTTCCCCTTCACTTCTTTTTTGTAGCTTTGCTAACGTGCTCTAAACTGGTCAAGCACTAATAAAGCAGGTTGTTTCAGAAGCCCTCCAGGACATAGTCTGCAGGGAAATCACTTGTGCATGGCAAGCAGGTACATGCCAGAGTAGGCACATGAGGAAGCTAAAGGAAGACCTGTGCCTGCCTACTGATCCTTCCAACAGCGCACTACTCCCTCCAACATGTACCGACAGCCTCACTGTCCTACACATCACCAGCCACCTCAGTCTCCTGAATAAACTGACCATTTTTCTGGAATCACAGACTGGCATGAGATGGTGTGAGACCAGGGCATTTCAAAATAGGAACTAAGGGATTAAAAAGTACCTCTAACCTTCTAAAAACTCCACTTCCCCCCACTTCTCCCTTGGCAGTTAGCTGGTTGGCAGTGGAGGTAGTTCTACTGGCACAGACCCCACCCAGTGTCAAAGACAACTGGTAGTTGGCAAAGTGCTCTCATACCCGTTATTAGCCTCAGCTGATTCAACAGGACAGCGGTTGTAGCTGGGAGTGTCAGGTGACTCTGCACTCTCCCAGGTCCCCGGGTGATGGGCAGAGGCAGACAGCAACTGATCCTATGCCCTGAGATTCAGCAGTAAAGTGGGATATTTAAGCATCCCCAGGGTTTTTTAGTGGCCTACCACTTCCTCTTCTAACAGCTGTCACTACCACTGACAGGTCAGGTAATACACATCACAATCTGTGATGCAATATTCGCTTCATAAGACACACAGACATTTCCACCCACTTTTGGGGGAGAAAATAGTGCCTCTCGTGGAGCAAAAAATATGGTAATTCTAATTAACTTTGTTCTCTCAGTAGGAAACTTTTCATAGTTTCTGCCTTTGGGGGCATGGCTTTCTTATCCAGAGCCTGGGCCTCCGCTCTCCTTTTGTATTTCCTTCAATAGCTGTTTCCTTTTCCTGCTTCCTCAGGTTTGTTGTTTATGCTCTTCCTTTGACCCTACCAACATCAATGTCTTCTATTACTTGTTCCAAGAAGGGGAGGTAGAAACAAGTTTTAAAAATTTCAGATTTGAGTAAGTCTGTTTTAAGCCATAAACTGCTAGAAGGCAAGTGCCCTTGTTACCCATTGTAGAGTGTTAAAATCTTGTGAACTTAATGCCTTTTACAGTAAGAGCACAACTATTATGGCATCTAAGCCAATGTAGAAGTTAAGACTTTCCTAATAATGCTTGTATTCAGTTCATAATATTCACACTTATTTAAACCTGCACCAATAAGTTTTTCATTGTATTCATGAATTATAGCCATTCATTTATTTATACACACACACACACTTAGCACCTGGTACTACAGGTTTTCCTGTGTCTAAACTTTTGATAAATTTTCACAAGTACAATACATGATTTCATTAGTTTAATGCTTACAGAAATTATTTGAAAGTAAAATCTCTACATAAATGCCAAGAGTTATGATTGCTTCCTTTATGTAGTTCCCAGGGCTCAATTTCTCCTTCATATAGTTTATCCCACATTCAATCAAGAAAGGTTTATATGCAATACCTTTGAAAGTATTTCAAACTTAGAAGCATTTTTTTGGTTGAAATAGATACTGGATTATCCTTGCTGGTTTTAATCTTTAAAAAATGAACTGTAGATTCAAATTAAATTGATACTCCTCTTCAACTATTTATACCTAGATTATCTTTGACATTCAGTACTGCCTATCAAACACTCTGCATTTGACTGCCAGATTATTTTTTAAATGTATGTCAAATATGTGTCACTTTTTTGGGATTTATTTGAACTGAATTTTAAGTAGAAAATTCTATGTGTTTTACCCTCTAAATCAGGCATGTCCAACCTGTGTCCCAGGATGGCTTCAAATTGGGGGCCCAGCACAAATTCTTAAAACATGAAATTTTGTTTTTGCAATTTTTTTAAGCTTATCAGCTGTTGTGTTAATGTATTTTATGTATAGCCCAAGACAATTATTTTTCCAATGTAGTCCAAGAGAGCCAAAAGGTTGGCCACCACTGCTCTAAATGAAATTATGTAAAGTGAATTTAAAAGTTTCAAATATCAGTCTTTTTAGATTGGCATATAATGTTCTTTTCCCAATTTATTTTTGACAGTATTGTTTTCTTTTATTCAAGCAGCATTTTTATTCATATTTTTCCTATACTCTCAAGAGAAAACCATCCTTCATTACAGCATTCAGAAAAACCTGCAAACAGAAAATGCTTAGGCAAAAATGGTTAAATGGCAAAAACCATAGGCACTGTATATTTAAACCTGATGCTTTTGTAATCTCCTTTTTGTAAGTAGTCACATGATAATTTTGGAGTTTACCAGTAGTTCATGTCAGTATACTGGAAAGAGAAGTGAAATTTTTGTTGGAACAACAAATGAGCCAAAAAATGTATCAGTAGTCAGCCCAAGTGAAGTTTCAAATTCAACCTAATTTCACTTTTTAGAAAAAGATTGCATCTCAGCAGTGCAGTTCAATGGCTAGAATTTAGGCATAGAAAGACAGCATGTTGAGCATTGAGGAGGGGATAGATTATGAATAAGAGCCAGTGGGGAATAATTTACATGTAAAGAGATAGCATAAACATAGGCTTGGAGCATATGCAGAAATGGTGTGAAAAGGAAATGATGAGTTGCAATCACAAAACAAGGGTGGAATAAATTAAAGATTTTTATTTTTAATGTTAATTTCTATCACTGGGCACTGAGTGATTTTTAGAAAAGCACTTGACTTAGCATTCCAATGTCCCTGCTGACAGGGTAGCCATGGACAGTTTGGTAGGCCATTCAGAGAATGGCCTTTGGAATCCGACCCACCTTGGTATCAAGAGAACTACTTGTGCAATGCAAATTGGTATTTATTTGTATATTTTAAAGGAGAAAAGCAGTCTAATACAGGAAAGAAGAACCTGAAATATACCTTAAGTAGTGCATGTAACGTTACTCTTATACCAAAACCAGCAGTGATAAGAAAACTATAAACCAATGTCTCATAAATATAAATGCAGAAATTTTTTTACAAAATATCACCAAGTCCAGTCCAACAACATGCAGAAAGTAAATTCATCACAACCAAGTGTGGTTTGTCCTAAGAATGCAAGATTGGCTTGGGATTTGAAAATTAAGAGATGCAATTCACCATATTAATAGAAAAAATGAGGAAACCCATGTTATCTTCCCGGTAGATACCGGTAAAGAAAAAGCATTAGAGGAAATTTCAATACCTATATGATAAAAATCTCCTAACAAATTAAGATAAAGGGTATCTATGGAAAACCTAAAGCTAATAAAAGATAATGATGAAAGATTAAGACATTGTAAATTATACATTAAATATGATGAAAGACTGAATACTTTCACCCTAAGATTTTAGCCAGTACAGTAAGACTAGACAAAAGAAACAAAGGTCACACAGATTGGAAAGAGAAAGCAAAACTGTCTTTTTTATATGACATGATTTTCTATGTAGAAAACTCTAGAACAGGAGTCAGCAAACTAGCCAAATTTGGTCTATCATCTATTTTGGTTTTTTATAAAGATTTATTTTTACTTTTTTTGACAGAGTTAGAGACAGAAGGAGGAGGGCCCAGAGCAGTCTCCATAATTGCACATCATTGTTTTTTTCCACATAGTTTCATTCCACAGGTGGATGCGGGGCTGCACAGGGCAGGAACTGGGCCAGGGTCTCACCCCGGTGAGAACCAAACTGGGGAATACTCCCCAGTTCAGCATATGAATCTTCACATGCCAGGGCTGAGATTCAGTCCTCGGTCCCCAGGACTACAAAGTGAGCACTTAACCCACTGAGCTATCCCGGCTTCCCTATTTTATTTTATTTTTTTTTGTTTTGTTTGAGAAAGGGTGAGAGAGAAAAGGAGGAGGGCCCAGAGCAGTCTCCATAGCTACACACATCATTAGTTGTGACATAGTTTAATTCCACATAGCTGGATGTGGATTCCTGCAGGGTGGAAACCAAACTGGGGGCCTCCCACGTGGGAGGCAGGAACCTTCACTGCCATCCCAGCTATTACCAGTCACAGTTCAGCATATGGGTTTGCACTGGCTGGGGCCAGGAATCAAACCCTGGACCTTGCAATTAATTGCAAGACAAGTGCCCAACTACTGAGCTATCTTGGCATCTTATCACCTGTTTTTATATGACCTGTGCCAAGGTGGTTTTTACACTTTTTTTTTTTTCGCTGGTACAGCAGCTATTCATATAAGAGGGATACAACCATGTTGGAAAACAGTTTGGCAATTTCTTCTAAAGCTACCATATCCTCATTGTATGACCTAGTAATTGTGAGTATAGCCCAGGAATGAGTGAAATAAATATTTCCACACAAAAACTTGTATATGAATGTTTATAGCACCATTATTTACAATACCCCCAAATTAAAAACAACTTAATTGTCTTAGTAGGTGAACAAATAAACAAATTACATTATGTCCATACTGCTCAACAAGAAAACAAACACTGAAACACACACCATAGATGAGTCTTAAAAATTTGCAGAGTTAAATAACTCAGACATATAAGAATACTTACTGCATTCCATTTACATAAGATTTTATAACAGGAAAAATTCCTCTGTAAGAACAAAGCAAATCCATGGTTGCCGAGGAGTGGAGGGTGGAAGGGGGGAGGCAGTATTACAAAGGAGTTAAGGCAATTTTAAAGAGTAGCGAATAATCTAAATCTGATTGGAGTTGTGGATCATTGTTGTGTACTGTTAGTAAAACCCATGGCACTCTACAACTTTAAAATGGGTGTGTTTTATTGCATGTAAGTTATATCTCAACCAAGTTGAATTCAAAATAAAAAATATTACTATGTTTTTAAAAATCCCAATATGACTTCGCTTAAATTAGATGGTGAACTTCAGCAAAGCATGCATATTTGTTTGTTTGTTTTGTTTTGTTTACTTCCAGCATGAAGCTCAGTACTAAGTACTTAAATAGTTTTTAGCAAATGTCTAAGTGAATAAAATAAAGTGACATAATATAGGCTGGGAGTATATGAAGGAAGCTCCCTGGAGTTGAGCCAGGGAGACTCAAGGGCCAGGGTTCAAGTGTAGTTGAAGCTGAGTGAAGCTGTTGGATATAAAACTTTAGTTTTAGATTTGTTCATCCTAACATTTATTTTTCTGTTGGGGAGGAATGTGTACAATGTAATGCACCATGGCTAGAATTACAGATAAAGTCTTTTGGATGACAGACAGGGATTCAAATGATTACCTGTCTGTGGAGTACTTTATATAGAAAACAATTTTATTGAAACAACCTAAGGAAACCTGTGTTTGTAGTTTTAATAAAATCAAGCTTTACTCATCTATTTGAGGACCAGGATTATGAAAATAATATCTTCAGGAGTATTTTAAGATTGAAATAGTTATATTTTTATTTATGTATGAAGAGAGAGAATTGATATATAAGTAAAACTTTAACCCTATGGAAAATTTTAATATTTGTATTTGGCTTCTCTATGTTCATGTTGAAGAAATTGCTTTAGGTTATACAACTCCATAAATAATAAATTTCCCATAATACCAGAAGGGTATCTTGACAGGGCAGGATCATGTTTTATTTCATGTCTGAAAAATAAACTTGAATCTATGTATTCTGCTTTATAGTCCTTTAAAATTTTACTGCACTCTATTTCAGAGTTTTTGGAGAAATTCTCAGTGGCCCTGCACCCACATCCCTTGCTTTGTTGAATTTTCCCCTACCACACATACCAATCAGGATTCAGAGTCTTCCCCCATTCTTTGCTATTAATCACTATTGGGATTGCTGGGTCTACAAGTAGTTAGGTCCAGTTGCTCCTCTAAAGTCATCTATAATTTATTCTTTTTTTCTTTTTGTTTTTAATAATAAGTCCTTATAATTCATTGGTTTATCTTTTTTTTTAATAAAGATTTACTTACTGTTTTTGACAGAGAGAGAGAGAGAAAAATACAGAGTCAGAGACGGAGAGAAGGGGGAGGGCCCAGAACAGTCTCCATAGTTGCACATCATTGTTTTTTTCCACATAGTTTCTTTCCACAGGTGGGGGTGGGGCTGCACAGGGCAGGAACTGGTCCGGGATCTCGGCCCCCGTGAGAACTGAACTGGGGGCACTCCCCAGTTCAGCATATGGGTCCGCACGGGCCGAGGCCAGGATTTGAACCTCGGTCCCTGGGGCTGCAAAGTGAGCACCTAACCCACTGAGCCATCCTGGCTTCCCCTATTGGTTTATCTTTGCCTTATATTAAAGAGTTTATAAAAGGGTGTCCCAAAATTTACGCAAGATTTAAATTTTGCATCATTTGTGTGGTAAAGTGTTGCCAATGAAAAAAAGAAGACAGCATGACAGCTGACAGTTCAGGGTTATTAAAAATGGAGCATTACATGAAAGAACAACGCGTTTTCATTGTTGAGCAATGAAAATTTACAATTTTTAATTATAAACCTGTGTTTTCTATCAAAATTACTTCTTGTGTGAATTTTGGGACATCCTTTACATTTGATTATGTGGGCTCTTTTTGATCAACAGATGTGGTTAATCCAGGGCATGCACCATTGCTTTCTTATAACACCTCTTGTAGCTAGACATAGATGTGTCCATGAAGAAAACTCCCACCCGACCCCATTCATTTACCAACAATTTTCCAGTGGAATGTTGACAGTCACTTGCTGCTTTATTGATATATGCCAATCCTGGTGTTTTGGCATACAGGACACCCTTCTTCATGATGTTGGCATAGCCTTCCTCTGTCAGCCTTCCTCTCAGGTATTAAAAACCAGATAAAGATTTCTTTGGGTGTGATTGATAGATTGCCTTCCTGAGTATCATTCAATATGTCTGCTTGTGAAAAATTAATCCTAAAATGATGGGATTAGGAACAGGAAAATACCCACATTTGGCAATCGCCATACTAATCATTGTTTCATGCAATAATCACCAGGGACTGCTAAAACTAGTGGGTAGGTATGGTGAGAAACAGGATATTTGCATAATCTATTTACACAGTCTCAAAGTATCTCCTCACAACACAGTAGTAATTACAAAGGGGGAAGTAGTAGCTTTTAGGGAAACCTGGCACAGATCACCAAAAATAAACCAAGTGACCTAAGTTAAAGCTAACAGTAATGGGACAAATCAATATCATGTGTCTTTTCTCCCTTTCTTCTTCCTTTCAGTTTTATATACATAGATGAATTTGAATAGGGTAGAATTTAAGTATAATTTTCTTACCTACTTTCTGTCCATAAAATGTCCGAACTAGTATCTCTGAATCATGGTTTCCAAGATGTAACAAAAACTTTGGTTGCTTTTCAGACTATGCTGTATGGCATAATATGTGAACACTATTTGGTATATTTTTGTACCTTGACAACAGATACCTTTAATCTTATCTAGCTAGCTCATTTGCTTAGCCCTTAGCCTTTCTGTACAAATACTGTTTTAAAGTTTTGAACAGTATGACTTTTTTTTTGTTTCCCAGATAGAGCTCTTTGAGAGAGCACAGACTCTTCTAAGATGTCCATACAAATCTGTTAGGGCTAATTGGCAACTACCTATGTGTTGCTGTCCTGGAGTATATTGGTCACCACCAGTACTTGATGCATTTTTTTTTTTTATAATTTTATTTTATTTTATTTTATTTTGATGCATTTTCATAATAAACTTATTCTGCATACATCAGTGCTTTCAGTGGTCTGTGATCAATGTGAGATTTTGCAGTTACTGTTTGTTAGCTCCCTGTTCCTAGAAGAGTGAAGGCCAATCATCATCTCTCATCCCCCCTCCATGGGTGGTCCAGCATGTAAGATATTGACAGAATTACTACACACTAGCCCAAACACCTGTTAGCTTTTTATGGATAGAAAGCATCTTTTATTCTTTTGTAAAATTTTAAATAGATTTGAAGTTGAAAACATGTAACTGTTTTCTCATTTATAATGTATGAATAAGCAGAGTGAGAATGTAGAGATTGATTTAACTATACTTCCCAGTAATTAATCTTGCATGTTGGCCAATTTGGAAAGGGTCATTAATATGCTAATGCCCATATTTTACATTTATTAACAAAATTTTAAATTAAAAATTTGGTTGAATTACAATGATTTTATTGAAGATACAGTGACTTTGATAAAACATTTCAATTATTGTTTTAAAAATTACATGAATTTATAGAAATAAAACATTAAATTGTAATAAATATTTATGATTTTGCCTAATCTATATTGTTGTGATTTTAAAAAGGGTTCTAAAATGATTCAACCTAATATAAATGACATCATATGTCAAAGCCGTGTAATTTAGGTCATTGTATTGTCCCAATATCTTAGAGGAGAAAACGTCAGAAGGATCCAGCACACATGAAGATTATAACCTCACTCTTTGGAGGTCCCTTCTATAGCTCTGTTCCACACAGTTACATTTACAGATCTCACGAGGGGAAAAACTTGTTCTATTGCCAAGAAGAAGTCATAGTGGACAATTTATTAATGTGGAGAAAAGTTGTCTGAAACATATAAGTCTATTTATAATGTGCATCTAGGTGGATTATTGAGTGAATATATAGCAGTATTGACAGAATTATAAGAAAGGCACCTGCATGGTACTGTGTCACAACTTAATAAAAATAAAATGTGTGAATATTTGTTAATGTTTTTAAGGCAAAATTATTGACCTGTAATTTACATACAATCAAATGTACCCCTTCAGTGAGTAATTCTATGAGTTTAAACACATGAATACAGTTAATGTAACCACAATAAAGATAGAATATTTCGGGGGAGGAGCAAGATGGCGGCATGAGAGGAGAACCCAGACACCTACCTGGGAAGGGACTTACGAACAAAAAGGAACCCACAGGGGAAACCCTGAGAAGCACCCTCAACTGAGAGAACCACACAACGCAGAACAACACACAAAGGTTAGAGGATAAAGGGGAGAGCGGGAGAGGGAGGGAGAAGGAGCAGTTTGGGGACAGGAACGGAGCGCGGAGCGCGGCCCGGGGCTGGCAAACACAAAGGGGGATTGGGGGACTACAGCCAAAGTGGAGCTAGACCCAGGGCGGGCTGGAAGCCGAGACCTAGGGAGCGTGGACGCCCCACAGGAATGTGGACAATTTAACATCCCAAC
>PVKE010048239.1:0-11657 GCA_004027555.1 Craseonycteris thonglongyai | reverse complement strand
TGTCCCCAAACTGCTCCTTCTCCCTCCCTCTCCCGCTCTCCCCTTTTTCCTCTAACCTTTGTGTGTTGTTCTGCGTTGTGTGGTTCTCTCAGTTGAGGGTGCTTCTCAGGGTTTCCCCTGTGGGTTCCTTTTTGTTTGTAAGTCCCTTCCCAGGTAGGTGTCTGGGTTCTCCTCTCATGCCGCCATCTTGCTCCTTCTCTCAAGAATATTTTTTTTAAAGCGTCATGTTCTTTGAGCCAGTAATTCAACTTCTGGGTGTCTGTCCTGAAGAAATAGATATATGTGGAAAGGTTAGTCCATAAAATTATTAACCTCCCTTACCCATTCATCAGCAGTCCTGTCAAATGCAAAAACATGTCAGAGGTGGAAGGATATACGCAAAAGGTTGCCTCAAAGGAAGTGCAGGTCCTGGTGTTAAAGACAAAACACTGTACAATCAGTGGAAAGACATTTGAATGAGCAGTTGGCCTGACTGTGCTGCTCTGCCCTTTCCTCATTCAGTAGTTATTGGTTCCTTGCCAGAAAAAGCCAATCTATAGAGGTGTGATCCTGTTTTCCTCCTGTTTATTACAGACATCGTGCCGATCCTGACGTCCACTGTGATTGAGTGTCACAGAGCAGGCCTGAAGAACTCGGCTTTCAGCTTTGCAGCTATGTTAATGAGGCCCGAGTACCGCAATAAAATTGATGCCAAATACAAAAGGAAGATTGAGGCAATGGTCAGGTAGGCAGTGAGAGATAGCTGCTTCCACTCTTTAATCACATTTCACAAATGTGTTTTTCAGAACGTAGCTGCTAATGTATATAAGCCATAACAAAATGGATTGGGGGTAGTAATTAGGATTGTATGCAGCTACCAGCAGCAGAAAACCTAACATAGCTTGAACAAGTCAGGATTTAGTTGACTCCTTTTACAAGGCTGGTGCCACTGGATCCCAATGCTATCAGGGACAGATCCCACGTCTTTCAGCTTTGCCATCCAGAGCACAGATGTTTCCTCCTCATGGCTGCATAGTTCCCGTTGTTTGCCACAACTCCAGGTATCATATCCCCATTCAAGGCAGGAAGAAGTATGTAAATTAAAAGATCAAACGGTCTTTACCTTTTTCATTAGGAAGGACGCCACCATCCCCAGGAATCCATTTACAAGTCAGTGGCCAGTACAGTCTGCCACATGGCTATCTTTAACTGCAAAGTACAAAGTTCTGTCGGCAAGGAAGAATGGCTGGTATATAGGCAGCAAACAGTATTTGCCAAAGAGGAACAAGTAGTGAACACAGTAGACTCCACTAACCAGAACTCAAGCAACCGGCATTTTCAAGCAACTGGCAAAAAAAATCTTGCTGGTTGCTTGAGAGGCTACTGTATTTTCAAATACTTTGTAGGTCCAAAGGTACACAAGGCATGTCCTCACTTCAGAAAGCAGTAAATGGCCTGATTTTCCAAGGAAAACTTAGGAAAAAGTGGCACTAATGTTTACGGAAGGAAAAACTGATTGCAGTCATTGTAGTAATTCTATACTACCATTTACTTGTACAAAGTAGAGATGACATTTGGGATACCTGTTAGACTCATTATGACCAGGGGACACAGATATACATGAATGACACAGACCTCAGCCTACGGAGATGGCTGACCAGTAATAGAAAATGGAAGCAATACCACTTTATTATTAGTTGTGCTTGGGACTAACCCTCATGGCAGAGACTCTAAGCTGGAGGGCTACATGGAACACTCCTTTTTTAAAGCTAATAAGCCTGACCCAGTATACCTGCCAGCATGGAGAATGAAGTGGGGAGAAAATGCATACACACACTTACCCTGACAGCCTCGTGCCACACTGTCCTAGGCACTAGCATGGAAATGCTGGTCATTATCTCCCCACACAAGACTGCTTTATAGCTATGAAGTCTGATGTGGCATCTGCTATCCACATGTCACTATTTAAATTGAAATTTAAAATTCAGTTCCTCACACTACCCATTATTTCAAGTGCTCAAGAGCTTCACGTGGCTCATGGCTACCAAATTGGACAGCACAGAATTAGAACATTGCCCCGTCATAGAAAGTTTCTATTGGACAGCACTGGAGAGCTGTTACCACTTCAGTGTGTGGAAGGGAGACACAGGAGAAACAGTAAGCTCACCACTCCAGTGACACAAGAAGGGAGGAGAGAGCAAGACCCACCCATGTTTTCTTCCGTTTAATGTGCATGAACTCCATCTCCCAAACGGGGCCCATGGGGATACTTCAACCTGACCAGTCCCGACCCCTGTGGGTTCATGGTGAGCTAATGCTCATATCTAGTCTCTGACTATGAATAGGTATGTTTCACTTTCCTAGTTTTCCAATAGACCTTTTCTGTTACATAGAAAAGAAAGTGTTTTTATGGGATTCTTCCTCATAGGAGACCCGATACATCTGAGATAGAAGAGGCCACCACCCCGTGTCCATTCTGTGAATTTCTTCTTCCGGAATATGAACTCCTCTGTCCTGGATGTAAAAATAACATCCCATACTGCATTGCAACAGTAAGCTTCTTCATAATAATTTCCCTTTCTTTGCCTATCTATTTATAACCCATTGAATACATGCTGTGTCTACATTTTTTCACTTCTGAAATCATAGTTCTTCAAATTTCCTGCAATTTTTAGCATATAATTTTATGCTCAAGAAAGTTGAAAGTTATATTCAAAGCATGTAATAGTCTTAAGTGAATAACATTTAGAAGGTACTGATGGGGGATATAGCACACACTTGGGGATCAAATGGCCGTTTTTCTGGCACTTACTGGCTGTATAGCCTGGTGCAGTTGCTTTACCTTGCAATTTCCATGATTCCATAGAATTGAAGACTATTTTGATACATGCATCTGGTGTTAAATAAATAAAATCTGGTGTTAGCCCTTTTGATACCATCTTTTCCTAGTCAATTACCCATCCAGTGAACTATCAATAGTTTCATAATTTAGAGGGCTGGCTTTTAACTGTAATCCAATTATTATAATTGAATAATGGTGGGAGTTTTAAAAATAAAGATGAATTTTACTGTCAAATGTACTGTTTCTAGGGTCGACATATGTTGAAGGATAATTGGACTGTGTGTCCACATTGCGACTTCCCTGCTCTCTACTCAGAACTTGAGATGTAAGTGTGCGTTTCATGTGCATAGGTCACATATATATCAAAAAATAGACCCTTCAGCCACTCTTAATTCTGAAATCTCCTTATTCACATTCCTGAAGATCTCTAAAGTTTCAGATTGTCTTAAAAGAACTTCCCATGAGCTTTGAAAACATTAACCTTAAAGGGGACCTTGCATGAAACTGAATATTCTCAATTTTTAAATATCATGATGAACATGTACTATGAGGTTGTAGACAGTAATAGTTGTTCTTCACATAGAGTAACTCAAAGGAAAAGAAATACTATATACATAATCTGTTCTGCCTTTCCCCTCCCCAAATAGCATGTTAAAAACTACAAGCACATGTCCTATGTGCTCAGAAAAATTAAACTTTGCTCAACTGAAAAAACTCTCAGACTGTGCCCGGTACCTGCGAGCAGAGGTGGAGCAGTGAGTGGAATGTGCAGGTAAGTGCCAGACCATCTGCTCACCTTCCCACGGCACAAGAGCAAACATGCACACAGCTATGCAGTTTGTATTCTCACTGGGTTCCTTTCTGTGCGTCATGTCACTGTCACATTTGGACAATCAAACAAAACCTTGGATTTAATGCGAATGTGCAGGTTGTGCAGTCTCCATGGTGACAAAGATTATTTGGGCAAGCAGCATCATGGATCCCAAGTAGACTACATTTTGTCACTAAACATTTGGTAGAATTCATCAGTGAAGCCATCTGGTCCTAGACTTCTGTTTGACAGGATATGTTTGATTACTGATTCAGTCTCCTTACTAATAATTGGTCTGTCAGATTTTCTATTTCTTCATGATTCCATCTTGGTAGGTTTTGTTTCTAGGAATTAATCCATTTCTAGGTTGTCAAGTGTGTTGACATAAATTGTTCATAGTCTCTTGTGAACCTTTGTGTTTCCATGGTATCAGCTGTAATCTCTTCTTTCACTTCTGATTTTGAGTCTTTTTTTCCTTGGTGAGTCAAGCTAAAGGTATGTCTGTTTAGAAAAAAAGCAGCTCTTGGTTTCATTGATCTATTTTAGTCTATTTCATGTATTTCTGCTCTGATCTTTATTTACTTTTGTCTAATTTTGGGCTTAGCTTTTTTTTCTTCTAGTACCTTAAGGGGTAAAGTTAGGTTCTTTGAGATCTGTTTGCGTAACGTAGGCATTTATCACTGATTACCCCTTAAAACTGCTCTTACTGTGTACCATAAGTTCTGGTATGTTGTATTTTCATTTGTCTCAGGTATGTAGTTCTCTTTTGATTTCTTTTTTGACCCATTGGTTCATTCAGTGGCATGCTGTTGAGTCATATTTTTTAATTTTTCAATTTTCTTTTTGTAATTAATTTCTAGTTTCATACCACTGTGGTAAGGAAAGATGCCTGATGATTTGTCTTAAATTTAATAAAACTTGTGGCCTAACCTAAGACTTGTGGAGAATTCTGTATGTGCTTGAAAATGAGTATTGTGCTCCTTTTGAATGGACTGTTCTCTAAATGTGGTGTTCATCAGTTCTAGTGTGTTGTTTAAGTGTGCAGCGTTCCCTTATTTTCTGTCTTGATGATCTATCCATTGATGTAAGTGGGATACTGAAGTCCCCTACTATTATTGCATTGCTGTTTATTTCTCCTTTTGGGTCTTTAGTATTTGTTTTATGCGCTTAGGAGTTCCCATGTTATGCATAAATATTTACAAATGTTATATGTCTTATGAACTGACACCTTTATCACACAGTGACCTGCTTTGCCTATTATGGTCTTTGTTTTAAAGTAGTTTGATAAAAGTGCAGTTATTCCAGATTTCTTTTACCAGGGAATATTTTTTTCCATTCTTTCACTTTCAGTCTGTGTCCTTAAAGCTGACTGACTCTCTTGTAGGCGTGTTAAGTTGGTGCAAAAGTAATTGCAGTTTTTGACTGTGAATTTTATCAACAGTTGGATGTTGTTTTCTTCTCCATTCAGCCAGTCTCTTGATCATAGAATTTATTCCATTAAAAGTAAAATTCCTGATAAGTATGGACTTACTACTAGTGTGTTCTTTTCTGGCTGTTCTATAATTTCCTTTGTTCCTTTCTTCCCTTCCTCTCTCTATGATTTAATGTTTTTCTGGTGGTAGCCTTTGATTCCTTCTGTTACAGGGTTTGCTTTGTGGATAGCAGAGGCTTACAAGCCTTTTTTTTTTTTAAGGTTAAGCAGAAGTTTATTGGAAAAATAAGGAACGCTCCCGAAATGAGAGGGGGCACCTGAAAGTGGAATGCCCCTACAAGCCTATTTTAAATTGAGAACATGTGCTTGCTTCGGCAGGATATAAATGTTAAGAACTTAAGTTCAGATGCATTGTAAAGCTCTATATTTTTACTCTCCACCACCACAAACATGGTCTGTTCTTTTTTGTCACAGTTCACATCCTTTTTTTATCTTGTATATTGTTTAACCACCTCTTGTAGTTATTTTTACTAATTTTGTTTAACCTTCATACTAGTTTTATAAGTGATTAACCCACCATTATTACATTAGGTTATTCTGAATTTATATACCTTTACCATTGAGATTTGCACACTAATGTTTTCCTGTTATTAATTGGTGCCCTTTCATTTCAGCTTAAAAACTTATAAGGCTGGTCTAGTGGTGATGAACTCCTTTAGGGTTTACTTGTCTGGAACACTCTTTCACCTTCAGTTCTGAAGGACGGCTTTGGCAGGTAGAGTATTCTAGGTTGGCAGTTGGTTTCTTTCAGCACTTTGACTATAGTGTGTGTTCTGGCCTGCAAAGTTTCTGCTGAAAAATCTGCTAAGTCTTACATGTTTCTGTGGAATAATTCCTTATAGTTAACAAGTTGTTTTTCTTTTGCTGCTTTTACTACCATCTCCTTATCTTTGACTTTTGGCAATTCAATTATAATGTGTCTTGGTGTGGGTCTCTTTCAGATCATCTTACTTGGAATGCTCTGGCTTCTTGGATGTCTGTTCCCTGCCCCAGGTTAGGGAAGTTTTTAAAGATTTATTTTTTTATTGTTTTTGACAGAGAGTGAGAGAGAGAGACAGAGACAGAGAGAAGGGCCTTTATGGCCCAGAACAGTCTCCACAGTTGCACATCATTGGTTTTTCCACATAGTTTGATTCCACAGGTGGGCGAGGGGCTGCACAGGGCAGGAACTGGGCCAGGGCCTCACCCCGGTGAGAACTGAACTGGGGGCACTCCCCATTTCAGCATATGGGTCCACACGGGCCTGAGCCGGGATTCGATCCTCAGTCCCCAGGGCTGCAAAGCAAGCGCTTGATCCACTGAGCCATCCGGCTTCCCCTAGGGAAGTTTTTAGCCATTGTTTCTTCAAATAAGATGTTTGCTCCTTTTTCTTCTCCTTAGGGACCCCTTTAATGCAAATATTGGTCTGCTTGGTGTTACCCTGAGTCCATTAAGCTATAATAATCATTTTTTCATTCTTGTTTTTTTCCTGCTGCTTGGATGAGTTCCACTGCCCTGATTTTGAGTTTGCTGACCCTTTCTTCTGTGTCATTTAGTCTGCTACTGACCCCCTCTCTTGTACTTTTCAGTTAAATTATGGTATTCTTCAGCTCTGATTTGTTTGGCACTTTTTTACATTTTTGTCTGTTGAAATTCTCTTTGCTCACGCATTGTTCTCTTGACCTCAGTGAGCATCTTTATGACAAATAATATGAACTCTTTATCAAGTAAATCATTTATCTCCATTAGGTTTTTTTTCTGAGGTTTTATCTTCTTCTTTCACTTGACACATCCTTTGTTCCAGTTTCCTTGACTATGTTGGTGTCTTATGTATTAGCTGAAACAGCCACTTCTCCCAGTCTTGGAGTGATCTCCTATAGGGAGTGAACCTATTCAACCCTGCCCTAGCTCTTGGCTGTCTCTCTAACCTTTTTGACTTTCTAAGTAGACTTCTTTCTTCTTGTGGCTCCCAGTAGCTGAGGGTATGCCAAGACCTGTCAGTGTCCTAAACAGGAGGATCTCACTCAGCACCTAAATGTAGGCTGATTGAAAGCTGGACCATTAGGCCACAGCTATTAAGATAAGCCTCTTGGAAAAAACACTATGCTGTCTGTCTGCTGCCTGTGTTGAGCCCTAGAGGGATGGCAGGTTTCAAACACTTTCTCTGTTAGAGTCCAGGGGGACCAGTGAAAATAAGCCCTGCAATTAAAGGGTGTCCCCTCAAAAGCAGCAGCAAAAACCAGAGCTCCAGACTTTACATAAAGCTCTTTTTTGGGAGATACCAGAGACCTTGTTAGAGGTAGAGGAGACTATAAATATGGTGCCTGCTGCTAGCCTCTGTAGTCCCCACAAGAGTGTTATACAGTTCCCCTAGATGTTCAGTTACAAGCCTGCTTCTCAGGTTGTCCCCTTCACAGAACGAATGGATGCATTTCAGTGTACTGCTCCTGTGCTGGGCCCTTGGGGATTAGCCAAGGTGGGTCCACACAGTCCCATTTAGAACTGTTTTTGTTGTAGGTCTTAAGGGTTCAAGGCTTGTTGGCTTTTAAAGCTAGTTGTTTTGGGTGCCCATCTCTCAGTTGGTAGTCCATACCCTTCGTTCTGCAAGAAGCCAGGAATTATGTGTTTCCTCCAGTTATGTGTCACAGTGTGCCGGGCTGGGGTTTATGGAGAGACTGTCTCAGCTGCTTCTACCCATTTCATTGTGGGTTCTTTTTCTCATTCTCTTGATGTGTGGGTGTCGTTTGGCTAGATTCTGGCTTTCTTTTAGAGGGAAGTGTTCCGTATACCTGTATTTGCTATGTATGTGGGATAAGATATAGTCCAGGAGCTTCTATGTTGCCATCTTGAACCAGAATCTATCTTCATTCACAATTTAATGTAAATGTAGTTTGGTTGGGTCTTTTGTTCAGGTCTCACAAGGCTGCAGTTTCAGGAAGCTCAGAGTGTTTATCTAGCCTTTATGGTCAGAGGACTGAAGCCCTAAGCTCCTAGAGGCAGCCCTCAGTTTCCTGATACATGTGCTCCCTCTAACATGGACTGTGCTGCTTCAAGTCCAGCATAAAAGATTATCTTCCAAGCCTGTGACATTCAAGGATTTGCATGGAGCTTATCTGCAGATTTTGAAGTATTACCCTTTGCAGGATCCTCTTCACATTTCAGTGGTTCTGGCAGCACCAAACTGTTCTCTGACTCTTCATGCTAGTAAGACTATGACTTCACTGTTTAAGTTCTAGCCATTCCACACTTCAGGGGTTTGCCTTAGGTTAAAAGCCATATAAAGATCTTACGCAGGGAGTTCTTTCAAGAGTTGACACTTTTCCAATTTCTACCTGCTTTTGGTTGGTCTTAGTTATAAACTGAGGACAGAATATATTACTGTGGCAGGATTAATTTGCAGTTCTGCCCATTTCAAAAGTAGAACTTTGTGTTTTAAATAATTCTGTGTAGACTGTCTGGACTACTACTGTGTTACAAGTAGAGCCTTAGACCATAGTAGCATAGCTACTTGCAAGTATGCCTCAGAGAGTTGCGATTATACACCTTTACAAAAGTCACTATATGTATCTTATTATTCAATGAATTTTGGTTAAAGCAATTTTTCACTGATTCCTTTCAGACAAGGAACCCTTAACTGTTTATTTCAGGGAAGTTTTTCCTCTATAGATTGTTGAGCACTTACCTTGCATTTTCTCATTCTTCCTAGGAAGATGGCAGCTCAACAGCTTGCCAATATACTTTTAGTCAGTTGCAAGGCCAAGACTGAAACCCAGTGCTGATGACACTGAAGATTTCTAACTTGAAATGCAGTATCCCAGTTCCACATTCCAGAAATGAGCAGAATATCCTTTGTATACTTTATTACTAAATGCCAGTTGTTAGTGGAAACCGTTCTCTAAATGTATGTGGGTTAAAAAAAAATCCTTTTAGATATGTTCCAGACACTACAGCATTTTTCCATAGGAGGCTGTTTCTACCCCTGGTGGTGGTCCTTCCTGGATACAGAAGAAAACAGAAAGATCACCTTCCCAAGTCTCCACTTTCAAATGTAAAGTGACAAAATGGTACCCATTGCTATTTACTACACTTTGTGTATTTCCTCTTCAAAATCTTACATATTATATGTTCTGCACTGTTAATATTAACCTATGATATTTTTTGAAGTATCTCCTTTAAAATAAAATTGTTAACTATATATTTGTAATGTTTTTCTGGATTTGGACACAGAAAGGAAGGTAGCTTCGAAGCACATTGTGAAATTTGAGTAGCAGAGTGTTAAAAGTTTGAAATATGAAGGCTATGCTGCAGAATCAGACCTAGGATAAAAATACCAAAAGTCACTAAAATCAAATATCTGAAAGAACGAAATTACAAGCTTACAGTTGTTCTATAGTCCTGAGTAATTATACTGTATACTGTGGATTCCCTTTCACAAAATTAAATCATTTGACTTCCCCTGAAGACATTATTCAGAATCTTTCCCATATCACACGCAACTCATACATAACATACTTTTCCTATATCAGTATATGCTTCCTTGCCATCTAGGGTCAATTTCACCAAAATCTGAGCAGCTAACAGAAATGAGTAATGTAGCCTAACTAAATGTGTCAGATATGATTTTACAGTGGGACCGCCAGCATCCTGAGTACTCCAGGGGTACCTATGAGCTTAAGGGAGACTGCAAAATGCCAATACAGTGTAGCTACATGCATGATGTGATCTGTTCTTCCTTTCCTGGCTAGAGAACTGATCACAGGCCTTAGCCTTACTAAGTGAAAGTAGTCATTACCATTAAACCCATCCATAGGACCCTTGTTTTTCTGTTGCCACTGTAGGGATGTTATAAGGATATAGGATTAAGAGCCATAGGCACTTGTGATCTGTGAAGGTTAAGAACATGGTATTTTGTAATTAAAGGCCTTAGACATTCACTCATGTGCATAACTATACCAGAACTTATTTAGGAAGATACTCTTAGCAATACAACAATTTACTTCTTAATGAACTGCCAAAACTTAACAAGATGAAGGGCATGGCAGAGTTGTTGTTTGTTACACATTACAAAATAGGCAAGGATCAATGGATCTCAAAAAAAAAAGCAAGTGCATAGTTTTTCCTACAAAGATGATGTGTAGCACCTAGTGGCTCCAATAAAGATTAGTCCCAATACAGACCTTTAGGTTCACATCCAAACTGCTGTAGAACCACTAACTCCAACCTAGCATTAACTTCCAACTATATACCTCATGGTCATGAGGGCTTCAAAGAGGAATCAAATGGACCCATGTTGTCATTCTTGATTTAAAGAGCATATTTATGACATCTAATTCAAAAAGAAAAGTTATATACAAATTACGCCAATCATGTTGTATAGAACGTTCCTAATTAAAATAATGAACAAGTAAAGCACACTATTCAATTCTGGCAGCAGGGATATATAGTGCCTTTTCCTGGGGAATATAGAGCAAGAAGGCAGACATGACTTGCATATTCAAAAGCAACAGAAATGGAAGAAAATGCAAGAAACTCATGCTCACCCCACTGGTGAGGTGAGACCATCCTCAGTCAAGGAACTCTTCACTGAAGCAGCAATTTCAAGCTGAGCTTTAACAAAGGGGCAGAGCTCAATGGCAGTGAATTGTTCCCATAATGAACAATCTATACGAAAGACGTTTTTCATACAGTAAATATACTTTAAATGTCTTAAAAACTTTGTCTCACCTCTGAAACAAGAATACATTCCTGAGGTGGGGAACAATGTCCTGATTTTTACATTCCTTCTGCCACAACCCCCTGCATATTTACTGAAGAAATTAAAAATTAGCTAGACACTTAAATTCAGGCTAGTTCTATAGCCTCAGGACCGTTGAACAAGTACAGTTACAACTGAAGTTCCAGTAGTGTTTGTGGAACCTGTCACAGGACAGAACCAGATCTCCCAGGGACAAAGTAAACAAAAGCCATGTTCATTTTGTCCCAAGCCAGACTGAGACTACAAGTTTGACCCAGCCTAGGCCCCATTAGTCTGAGACTTTGGAAGGATAAGAATGTCGGGCAATCCTTTTGCATAGCCTGTGTTAATGAAAATGCCTCACCATGAAATTCAACTCACAGCAGAGATGTGGTCAGCACCACAGCCGTGATTGAAGTTGGAAATTAAAAGTTCTGACTCAACTGCCTAAGTTATGTTTCATACAACTGTTTAGTAAGTAAAATTAATGTTTTTTTATCTAATCATTTGCAAATTAATAAGGAAAGTAACATACCAATATATTTTACTATACAAGATGACAAGAAGAATTTCTACATATACCATATGGAATGTTTTTATTCCTAATTTATATTTTGCAAGATATTTGACAATATACAAGAATACCCAGTTCTAGGTGGTGTTTTGTATTATGATTTATTTACAAAATTTCACCACATAATAATGGTAACTACCTTTAAAAAAAAATCAGTATTGGTCCTATAAAGGCCATTAGGATAAATTGTTTAGCTTACAAAAGTTGCCTTAGTATTACTGTTCCCAGGCATATTACTGTTAAATA
>PVKE010048238.1:0-11657 GCA_004027555.1 Craseonycteris thonglongyai | reverse complement strand
CCCCCTCTCGCTCTCTCTCTCTCTCTCTCTCTCTCTCTCTCTCTCTCTCTCTCTCTCTCTCTCTCTCTCTCTCTCTCAAACAATAAAATAAAATAAATCTTTTTTTAAAAAGTGAAGTTTAAAAAGGCATATCCCAAATATTGATCACAGAACACAGTGAGCGTGTGTGTGTTGGGGGTGTGGGGTGGGGGAGAGGTTTGTTGAAAGAAAAGGGAAGAGTAAGGGGAAGATAGAGGTATTGGCTGTTTTCAAATATAGCTCTATGTTAACCAGGCATTTTGCAAAAATAATGTATTGTTTTTGTAGTCTAAAAGGAAAAATACTCAATAATGTATTTTTTAAATTTTATTTGAGAGAATATTTGGAAATTATCTGCAGTCATTAAGGTGAGATTAGTTGCTTAACACATGAACTCCCACAGCATTGTTCATTACATACGTTGTTGTTAAATAACAAAAGTTATTACTGGCTCAGGTTTACCAAGGACACTTGGTGGGCCACCTCCACGTAGTTCTTTTCATCATGTGTCACTGTCGTACTTTATGACTTTTGGTCTTTTGCTCTCTATAGGCAGCAAATGGAAGAAGATGAGTGTGCAGAAGAGAGAAGTGAAAAGATTACATTGAAGATTAATTTTATAAGTGGTGTATTTCATTTTTACCTAATTCTACTTTAACAGAAAACAGTCACATGACAAGTTGTAACAAGCACTGGAGCGGAAGTGGAGAAAAAGAAACCCTTGTACTCTGCTGGTGGAAATGTAAATTGGTACAGCCACTGGAAAATACAGCATGGAGGTTTCTAAAAATAATTAAGAATACAGTTATGACCCAGCAAGAAGAGATTATGGGCATCTACCCAAAAACTCTGAACACTTTTATCTATAAAAATATATGTACCCTAATGCTCATTGCAGTATTATTCCTGGCAACAACAACATGGAAACAACCAAAGTGTCCTTGACAGATCACTGCATTGAGAAGATCTGGAGGGAAGCCAGGGTGGCTCAGTGGGCTAAGCACTCACTTTGCAGCCCCAGGGACCAAGGATCAAATCCCAGCCCCAGCCCGTGATGATCCATATGCTGAACAGGGGTGTGTTTCCAATGTGGAAAGCCCCAAGTTCAGTTCTCACCCCCTGGTTCAGCCCTAGGCTCTAGAAGGTGTGTCTCTCATGCAGGAGGCTCCCATCCCAGTTCCCATTTTATGCAACCCCCACCTACCTGTGTGGAAAAAAACCATGTTGAAAACTGATGAAATACAACTATGGAGACTACTCTGGGCCCTCCCCCTTTTCTCTGTCTGTCTCTGTCAAAAACAACACACAAATTTTTTTTTTTAAGATGTGGAACACTTACACAATGGAATATGATTCAGCCATAAAAAAAGATGAAATATTGCCATTTGCAACCACCTGGATGAATCTTGAGATTATGTTAAGTGAAACAAGTCAGATGGAAAAAATCAAGAACCACATGATTTCATTCATAAAAGTATGTACACTATAAAACTGAAAGTAACAAATGAACAAGATAAACAAACTAACCAAAACCCACAGACACAGACCACAATTTAGTGGTTGTCAGAGAATGCGGAGGAGAGTGGAAGGTAAAAAAGGGTAAAGGAGGTCAAATATAGGGAGATAGAAGAACTGACTCTGTGTAGACAGTGCACAATGCAATATATATTATAGATAATGTATTATAGAATTGTACACTTGAAACCTATTTAGGTCACCCCAATTAATTTAATTTAAAAAATAATGAATTACCAAACTCAAAAAAAAGAAAGAAAGAAAGAAAGAAAGAAAGAGAGAAAGAAAGAAAGAAAGAAAGAAAGAAAGAAAGAAAGAAAGAGTCACATGGCCCTACAAAGATATGAAGGAATGCTAGGAAATAGAGTCCAGGATGAGCAACTCCCCAGCATCACCTCAGTATCATGGGAGAGATGCCCGTGTAGACAGGTTTTTTGACATTCTATTTAAACTTCTAAAAACAACAATTGGCTAATGCAACATGTAGATGATGTATTATTATAATTATACACTTGAAATCTATATAATTTTACTAACCAATTCCACCAAACAAATTTAAAAATACATTTTTTAAAGGGAAGAGAAATTTATAATAAATGTATTATTATTTGAGTCATAGAAAAATACATAATTACATGGGAGGATGTTTATTGTACCAACAAATCTGTAAGGGATTGTGAAATGGAATTATAATCCTATTTTAGTAAAACAAAGAGGTAAAGAGAATATATATATATGAAAAAAATAGATTAATATACATTTCATTCCTGATTTATCTCTATAGGAATCTTTCTAAAGTGAAACTAATGGCTGAAAATGTATTTTTAAAGTATGGTATTATTTTGCCTCTTTCATATTGTAAGCATAATTATTTGCATTGTAAATAGTTTGAAAATACCTCAGAACATGAAAAAAAAAAGAGAAATCATCCACACTTACACACAAAGGACATAGCCAAAATGTTAACAGTTATTAACTCTGAGTGTACATATAATGAGTGATTTTTATTTTCTTCCATGTGCTTATTAGTCAATTCTAAAATTTCTGTGATATTCTTATATCATCTCTTTATCAGGAAAATTCAATACTACCATGAAGAAATTCTATTTACTCTTTCAATAATTTTTCAAAAGTTATCTTCTCCAGGAAACTAAGCAACACAGCTGTAATAAAGAGTTATTTTCTCTTATTGCAGCTAAATAAAAGGTTCAGTATACCTATAACAAGTCAATTTCATTTTGGAGTGGTGCTTGTTGCATTGACACACTGCATGGGGATTCAGCGTGTGGGCAACAGAAGTCCCAAGAGTCTGACCCAGAGCAAGGCACCCAGCACTTCTTCTGAAGTGACTGCTCTGCCACTATGTCGTTTCTCTACACTGAGAAAATTATTGTGTCTCTATGAGCCCCTGTAGAATGAAGACTATAATAGAGCCAATCTCATCAATTTACAGGTAGAACTAAGTAAGTTAATACATGCAAAACATTTAGAAAAGCGTAGTCAGGTAGTGAAACAGCACTAAACATTAGCTATCACTATTATTATTATAGTACTAAATACATACATTTTATCAAATTTTACTTTGTCATTTACATTTATCACATACTTTTTCCCTTTACTTGATTATACATTTTTTGAAAGAGAAATTATGGCTCAAGCCTATTTATAACGTTTATGGTGCTTTCTACAAAATTTGTACAGAGTAAGCCTTAAATAAAATATTAATTGAATTTACAGTAAATGCATGAACTGGATAAAAAAGCCTCAAGTTCACACGTACTAAAGAAAAAAAAAGTGGATATATATTTCAAAAATCTGCTCCATGAAGTACTCTGGATAGTGTACTATATCAATTAAAATAAAAGAAGAAAAGAGAAAAATCCAAAAAGAGAGATTATAGGGAAGACAGAAACTAAGCTGACAGCCTGCTTTAAGTAGTTCTGAAAGACAGGCAATAACACATTGAATCACCAAAGAAAAAAGAGTAATAGCAGACTCCTCTAATCAGGTGTCTGTGAGGAAAGTGGTAGGATCAATTTGGATAACTATTAGCAATATCATTATTTTCCCTAACAATAATAGCACCTGAATACTTTGAGATTCAGAGAAGTTAGTGAATTGCCCAGGTCCACACATCTAGAAAGTTGCCAAATAAGGTTTAACCCAAGTCCCTCTAACTCCACGAACTGTGCCGTGTTTGATAAATATCTGATAATAGCAAGTTTACCCCAAGGTAAGTTACAAGCATACTACTCTGCTGGTACTGAATCTGTTTTATATTTATTTATTATTCTGTTTTCCAATTGCTGTTTATTTTACTTAATTATGCTTTGCAAAATGGATTAACTGTTTTAAATCGGTAATAAATAAGTCTCTTTCTTGTTTATAAACAATGCTGCTCTGTTACTTCACAGGGATTTCCCTGGGTCTAGTCCAAAAATCTAAAGTTTCCAAGACTATGCTGTGTTTTTCTCACTGAGCTATGCTATAACTCACCACTGATGGCTGCAGAGGGAAAGGGCATGGTTCAGAATGCATGGAAATTCACAGCCCACAAACAGGGAGGAGGCACTTGGCCAAACCTTTCTTATTTGCTTAGCTTTAACAAATAGTACCCTGAACCAATCTACACTTGAATCCTTCAGATTGTCACTGAATAATTCATGGTGATTTAATTTTGGCCCCTATCACAAGATTTACAATGCCTAATCTTTTAAATACAGAGATTTTAAGTATGTCACAGAGCTTATTTAAAGCTTTACTGTTCTGTTTAGTACCGTTGACTTTGCCAATGAAAAGATGCACAAAAAAGTGATGTATTCTTATCCAATTTAAGATTATACAATACATGTAAATTAAAAAATGACTTGTGATATCATGAAATGTCTACCTTACTATGCTTGGTATTTGGAATTCAGAAATGTCTAAACAAGTTATGTGAAATCACTTTCAGGAGGACAAAAAGAATAAAAAGGAAAATCAAAAAAACAAAAAGTCAACTATGCTTCCCACCTCTAGACTTTCAAGAACAAAACTTTGAGTTAATGGAGTATTCTAGACATCATGTAACAATATTACAGTCCTAAAAATGTAGGTATTTGTATGAATTGACATATTTTATGTTGTATGAGAAAAGCAGACCTATCAGGATTTATACAACTCTCAGCCAACTGTAATTGAGCAAAAGTTGAAAGAATTTTTAAAGTTCTCAGGTGTTCCACATGTATAGAGTATCAAAAGCATATCCAACAGCAGTTAAGTAATAGTCATTCAGTCATATTGAGGATATTCTTCCATGCTGTATACATTGCTGTTAGTATACAAACAATATCTTTAACAGAGATGTCAGTATACATGGTAAAGTTTTCATTACAAAATCTCAAATTTTATAATTTTATACAAAAATAAGAGAGAAGAAGAGCTATGACTTCATCTTGTTGAATATATATATATATTCATCTTGTTATATATATATGAAGGAAGTGCTTTCTCTGTTCAATGGTTCATAATGAGATGAACATTGAATGGTTCCTTATCCTGTAGCAGTAAACAGATCTGTATAAATCTTCTTAAATCTCAAAGCAGTACTTTTTTCATGACATCTTGACCAAAGAACGAGAAATATCAATTTGAAGAATACCATTCCTTAAGGAAAAAGAATCCAAATCATCTCAACATTAAGATCATATTGTACAAAATATTAGGCTGCTTCCTCCAGAGACCACAGGATTCTACCTCCTCTGGCCAGCACATTTGTAACATGCATTTCTAAGCCATGTAGGTTCTACTGTTCTTTATTTTAAATTAAAAATTGGTCAAACAAACCAATAAAACTATATTTTTCTCCTGAAGAATATGAACAAATATCAAAAAAAGCAAGCACTTAAGTTACAACTGCCCCCAGGCAAATGTAACTTCATGCTGGGTTTATGCTACTATCATAAACACCTCACCACAGGAAATTACTAACACTAGCCATGACCAAGCCAGTCATATCTTTCCAGAATTTAAGGCATAATTACCTTAATGAACTCACACAGTATCTGAAAAGTTTTCAATTGTACAGCCATCCACTAGAGTAAATTGTGTTCCATATAATAGATTTCCGTGTTTGGTTACAAATTTTTATAAATTATTTTGTAATTTTAATGGGTGGTAAGCATCAGATAAATGATGTACTTTATATGGACAACTATCAAGATAGCAGCATTCAAATTATTATCGTATTATTCTTCCTTCGGCAAAGTTCAGAGAGTTAGTGTCAGATCAATAATACAATCTCATATGTTAAGGATGTTGCTTTGTGTAGTTAAATTTAGGCATGAAAATTGACAATAGTGATGAGGGAAGATCAAGTAAGCAATTCAGTCCACATACACACCCCAGTAGGGGAAAATTGCTTCCTTAAATAAACCTTCTAAGATTTTAGTACTGTTGACTTTTGTATGTCCCTGGTGATTAAGCTTCTATCACTCACTTTCTCTGTAAGAATATGCTTGTAACCCAATATTTTCCTATGTCAGGAAGTGCCTTAAATTTCTCTTTCTCAGTTTCAACCTACAATTTCAGTACTCCATGGCATATCGGGAGAATAATTAAGCAGTTCTAAATCATCTAAATATTAATATTTCAGATGAATACTATCCACAGTCCTACAACCAAAAATTAGCCTCTTTCTCATAATTTTGAATTTTTTGGATTATATTTTTTTCTCATTATATATTATGCAATAACAATTTAGTAAAAAAATAAAATCTTTTAAAACAAGAACTATGGTTGTAATGTAATTTCAGTTAATATGTTATATATTTTTAATTTGGGATACCATATAAATCCTTTATTTTCCTTTATTGTTTTGTTACTCTACAATATTTTAGTTTTAGCCATTTATCTGGAACAAAGGAAATTTTGTAATTGAATGCTACATTTCAAATAGTTTTTGGAAATAATTTTTTTATTAATTTGATATTCAGAGACAAAGCAGACCCATTAGTGTGATTTCTGGGCTTCATTTCAATTTTAATTTTTTAGTCTCACTATTTAATCTCAACTTATTAAGTGAAAAGACACCCTAAATTGAGGAAATGTCCAATTGTGATCAACAATTTATAGAAGATTTAGCAATTTGTGTTTCCTTCATTTGCTCAGTCTCCCTCATTACTCCTCCCTTCTTATTTCTTGTGAAGAATTCTCTTGATTTTGACCTTGGATATGAAATATTTTTCTGTGTGTAATTTAAAAAACTTTTCAATACTGTATTCAAGTACTCAAATTACAAATGAATGAGACTTCCAGGAAGATTTTGTGCTTTTCTCTTTTTTTATTTATTTGTTTTATTTGTTTGTTTTTGATTAGAGAGAGACAGAGACAAGGGGGAGAGCCCAGAGCAGTCTCCATAGTTGTACATCATTAGTTTTCCATATACTTACACTACATAGGTGGGCATGAGGCTATACAGGACAGGACCTGGCTGGGGCCTCCCGCATGGGAAGCACACCCTGCGAGTCGGGGGCTCCCCACATGGGAAATATGCCCCAGGGAGAACAGCATTGAGGGCACACCCCAATTCAGCATATAGGTCCAGTCCACAAGGGCAGGGGCTGGGATACAATCTTTGGACCTCGGAGCTGCAAGAGAGTGCTCAACCTGCTGAGCCATCCCAACATCCCTGATTTTGTGCTTTTCAAGAATGTACCCTTCAGCTGAAGCTGGGCGGACCCATGCGGACCCATATGCTGAACTGGGGTGTGCCCCCAGTTCCATTCTTGTCTGGCCCTATGTGGGAGGTTCCCGGCCCAGTCCCTGCCCTGCATAGCTCCAAACCCACCTGTGGAAAGAAACTATGTGGAAAACTAATGCTGCCAACTATGGAGACTGCTCTGGGCCCTCCCCCTTCTCTCTATCTCTGTCTGTCTGTCTCTCTGTCAAAAAACAATAAAAAATAAATCTTTAAAAAAAAAAAGAACATACTCTCCAATATTGGCAAGCAGCATTTAATATTTTACTTGTCTGTCTTCCAAGAGGTGTTTAGATAATGTGTGTGTGTGTGCGTGCACGCGCCCGCGCGCGTGTGTGTGCATGTGTGTGTGTTTCTATATCAATATTAATTCACTTGGCCTTTTATCGATGTAGTGTTTAGAATCCAAACATCCTTACAACTTGTTTTAATTTTATTATATTCAATATTGTATTTTAATAGTTTCAGGTGTACAGCACAGTATCATAGTATTTAGATATTTATATACGGTAATTTATGAAATGCGTCTCCTTACTAGTCTAAATCACATCTGGCAACATACATAGTCATTACCACATTATTGACTACATCCCCTATGCTTTACATCTCCATGACTGTTTTGTAATTACTATTTTGTACTTGTTGATTCCTTCACCTTTTAACAGCACCCCACAATGCCCACTTCCAGAAATTGTCAGTTGTTTGTAGCATCAGTGAGTCTGTTTTCTCTGTTTGTTTACCTTGTTCTTTATATTCCTATATAAATGAGATTATATGGTATTTATCTTTCTCTGTCTGACTTATTTCACTTCACTTAATACCTTCCAGATCCACCCATGCTGTCCCAAATGATTTCATTCTTTTTTATAGCCAAATAATATATCACTGCATTCAGGTATCACATCTTTATGCAATCATCTAATGATAGGTACTTAAGTTACTTTCATATCTTGGCTATTGTAAATAAGGCTGCAATGAACATAAGGGTGCATGTATCTTTTCAAATTAGTGTTTTTTATTTCTTTGGATTAATACCCAGGAGTGGGATTGCTGGGACATAAGGTAGTTCTTTTTTTAATATTTTTTAAGAACTTCCACACTGTTTTCCATAATGGCTATACCAATTTGCAATCCCACCAACAATGCATGAAGATTCCCTTTTCTCCACATCCTTGCCAAAACTGTTGTTTATTTATTGATGGCCATTTTGACAGGTATGAGGTGATATTTCATTGGGGTTTAAATTTGCATTACTCTGATGATTAGTGATGTTCATCTTTTTATATGTTTATTGGCAATCTGTATGTCCTCTTTGAAGAACTGTCTATTTAGGTCCTTTGCCATTTTTTTAATTGAATTGTTTGGGTTTTTTATTGTTGTTGTTTTGTTTTGTTTTGTTTTTTGTTAAATTTATTGGGGTGACATTGTTCAACAATATAGTTTCCAGGTCTGTGCATCGCATTATGTGCTCACCACCCAGAATCAGCTCTCTTTCCATCACCATATATCTGGTGCCCACTCCTAACCCCCTCCCACCTCCACTCTCCATACTCACTACCCCCTTACCCTCAGGTAACCATTACACTATTGAATGTGCCCAAAAGTTAGTTTCTTTGTTGCTTTCAATTTTATATTCCACCTATAAGTGAGGTCATATGGAATACTACTCAGCGATAAGAAAAGATGAAATACCGTCATTTGTGACAAAATGGATGAAACCGTCTTATTAAGTGAAATAAGTCAGACTGAAAGAATTAGGAAACATATGATTTGTTTTGTTTTGGTTTGGTTTGGTTTTGGTATTAAATTGGATGAGTTTTTATAAATTTTAAATATTAACCCTTTTTTTAATGTTTCATAGGTGAATATCTTCTCTCATTCACTAGGTTGTCTTTTCATTCTTTTGACAATTTTCTTCACTGTACAAATTGTTTTACTTTAATGTATGCCCATTTGTTTATTTTCTCTTAGGTTTTCTTTGCCCAAGTTTACATATCAGAAAAAATACTCATATTTCTAAGAGCAATATGAGAGAGTTTACTGCCTATGTTTTCTTCTAAGAGTTTTACGGTTTTGGATCATACATGTAAGCCTTTAATTTATTTTGTGTTTATTGTCATATATTGATCTTTGTGTCTGTTTTTATGACTATACCATGTTGTTTTGATAGTATAACCTTTTAGCATATTTTAGTACCAGGTATTATACCTTCAACTTTGTTCATATTTTTCAAGATTGCTATGGCTATTCAGGGTTTTTTATAGTTTCATATAAATTTTAGAATTATTTGTTCTAGTTCTCTGAAAAACACTCTTGGTATTTGGGTAGAAATTATGTTGAATCTACAGATTGTTTTGGGTAACATAAACATTTTAATGATGTTAACTCTTCCTATCCATGAGAATAATATATGTTTTCACTTATTTGTATCTTCTGCAATTACTTTCTTCAGTATCTTATAATATTTTTGAGTATACGTTTTTTTTTACATCTTTGTTACATTTATTCCTAGTTCTTTTTTGTTGTTATTGTTGTTGTTTTTTTGATACAAATATATATTGTTTTCTTAATTTCTCTTTCTGGTAATTCCTTACTGGTGTAGAGAAATGCAATTTATTTCTAAATATTAATTTTGTGTCCTCCTACTTTACTAATTTCATTTATCCATTTTAATAATTTTGGGTGAAATTTTATGGATTCTCTGTATATAGTATCATATCATCTACAAAAAATGACAGCTATACTTCATCTTTTACAAACTGGATACCATTTAATTCTTATGCTTTTATAATTGCTATAGATAGGATTCCCAATACTATGTTAAATATAAGTGGTGAAAGTGGACATTCTTGTCTTGCTTTTAAGAAAAACTGATTTTAAGACAAACATTTTTAGCTTATCCCCATTGAGATGATGTTAGCTGTGGGTATGTCATATTTTGTCCTTATTGTGTTGAGGTATATTTCCTCTATTCCCACTTTGCTGAGAGTCTTTATCATAAATGGATGTTAAATTTTGTCAAATGCTTTTCTGCACCTAACGATATGATCATATGATTTGTCTTTCATGTTATTTATGTGGTTTTACATGTTAATTGATTTGCAGATATTGAACCAACATTGCATTCCAGGAATAAATCCCATGTAGGACTATTGGTTTAATTCTTCAAATATTCTGTAAAATTTACCTGTGAAGATATCTAGTCCAGGACTTATGTTTGTAGAAAGTTTTTTTAAACCACTGATTCAATTTTATTAATAGTAATAGGTTGAATTATAAAAATAAATTGAAGACTATACAAAGAAATGTAAAGATATTCCATGTTATAGGATTGGAAGACTCAACATAGTTAAAATGGCTGTATTACCCAAAGCAACGTACAGATTTAATGCAATTCCCATCAAAATCCCACATTTTTAAAGAAATAGATTTTTTTTAATCATCAGATTCATGTAGAATTGCGTAAGACCCTGAATTGCCAAGCAATCCTAAGAAAAAAATAATAAAGCTGTAGACATCACACTCCCCAACTTCAATCTGTACTACAAAGCCTCAACAATCAAAACAGCTTGGTATTGACAGAAAAACATATACACAGACCAATGGAACAAAACTGAAAACCAAAAATTAAGCACATAAATATTTGGGCATATAATGTTTGACAAAGGAGTGAAAAATATACTATGGGTGAAGAAATCCTCTTCAGTAAATGATGCTGTGAAAATTGTAAAAGCGCATGCAAAAGAATGACTCTGAACTGTGACCTGTCACCATATACCAAAAGTAACTTAAATTGGATTAAAGACCTCCACATAAGACCTGAAACAATAAACTGTATAGAAGAAAACATTGGTACTAAAGTTATAGACCTTGAGTTCAGAGAGGACTTTATGAACTTGACCTCAAAGACAAGGGAAGTAAAAGCAAACAAAGACAAGGGAAGTAAAAACAAACATAAATGAATAAAACTTTATCAAACTACAAATCTTCTGCACAGCAAATGAAACCATCAACAAATCAAAGAGGCAATGAACCAAGAGGGAGAAAATATTTGTAAATAATGCCTCTGATAAGGAGTTAATATCTAAAATATATAAAGAATTTATACAGCTCAACAATGAAAAAACAAATAATCCAATTAAAAATGGGCAGAAAACCTAAACAGACAGTTCACCCACAAAGGTATACAAATGGCCAACAGGCACATAAAAAAATGCTCAACTTCACTAGCTACTAGGGAAATGCAAATCAAAACCACAATGAGGTTTCACCTCAGACCTGCTGAAATCTCTATAGTCAACAAAACAAGGAATAACAAGTGCTAGTGAGGCTGTGGAAAAAAAGGAAACCTTGTGCATTGCTGGTAGGATGTAATTTGGTACAATTT
>PVKE010048237.1:0-11660 GCA_004027555.1 Craseonycteris thonglongyai | reverse complement strand
TTTCTTTTATGTTTTTTTAAATGATTTTATTATACGTGTGTTTTTTATTTACTTTGTATTACGTTTTGTATATATGTTTCTTTGTGTGTATATAATTTGTACAATAAATTTATTATTTTAAAATTATTTTTGTTTATTATTTTTTATTCTTGTTCAATAATAAATATCCTTAGAAATAGCTGGTGCCCGCCGCCCTACCTATATTTTAGAATGTGCCCTAGGGTATAAAAAGGTTGGGAACCCCTGCTTTAAACTCTCTCAAGAAAGGAAATCTCTTCTGTCCACACCCCCTGCCACTTAGGAGAACCCTGGAGTAACCAACAACCTCATGCTGATCACCCGGCCCACTAGTTCTCGGCTCTATAGCAAAGGTGGTTTCTGAAATACCACCTTCATGTGCACACTCCTCTTTGAAAATCCTCCAGTGGCTTCTCACTGCCCCATGATCCAAGTCCAGACTCCTTAAAGGGGCTGGCCAGGCCTACCGGCCCATGGGCCAGGATGTGCGCTCTGTGCACCGTGTATCTGCTTTGCTACCATCAGCATGTCATACTTCTTTTCCTAGGACTTGGACCCTAATTTTCTCATGTTAAGTTATGACAGAGGTTTGTGTATGTTCTTTTACTTTTCTTTCTTGGGGATGGGGGACATCTTTTTGGATGCAAGTGGATTTATGTGGTAGCGCACCCTTGGTCAGAAATGGAACCTGCTGTATTTGGAGTACTGTTCCCATGGAGAGAGGAACTTGATTACTATCTATTGTAATTTATCTAGAACGTTGGTGCTTAGGAAATGCAGCCTGTACTTGTCTTACTGTTTAAAGGCATCATGTGTTATTTTCCTACCCTCACTGGGCTCACCCTTGCCTCCTCACTTCTGGGAAGAGAAAACCCAAAACACATAGTTACGGGGCTGGCCCAGGGCCTCCTGGCCTTGATCAAGTCTCCTATGAAAACCCAAGCCTCTGAGCCCCAGAGTCCGGGCTCTTCCTTTCCCCCACACCACAGCTCCTTCTTGCTGTTATGCTTCTGAGCGTGTTGACTTGTGCCGGCCTCAGCCTTGCCTTGTGTCCTTTATGGCCCCCTAGTTTAGTACAGGAGCCAGACAGGCCCAGGTTCAGTCTTTGAGGTACAACTTCATTCCCTGTGACCTGGGTTGGGTTCTACACTTCTCAGATCCTCAGTGTTCTCTCCTGGGGAGCCACCCTCACAACAGCGCCTACCCTGCAGGGTTGCTAGGAGAATTGACCGAGAAAGCGCATTGAACCCCTGACAAAGCAGCAACTCAGGGTGTGAACTGCTGTCCCTGTTGGGAGGCCCTTCTTGTTTTGAAATTTGCCACTTGCTAGCTTTGGATGAGTTACTTCACCTCTCTGGGCCTCACTTTTCCATGTGTAGGATGGGGTTAATGTGAACGCCCTACGCTGTAGTATTGCTTTGAGGATTGAATGAGATAGTCCATTTTGATGGCTGTGAACAAGCAGGTGGTGTGCTCAGTAAAGGTTTGTTGCTGCGGTTACTAATTTCTCTAAAAGTAACCTCAGGGAGGATCCCAGGACCTTATTTTGTAGTTGATAGTATATATTCTAGAAAAATATTTTAAGTAATTTTTTTCCTTATGAGTGCATAGTCACGACAAATTATTTTTAAAGCACAAAAAAGAATTAAAATGTATACCTGTAATTCTATACAAATGTCAATATGTATGTGGCTATCCTAATTTGGGGGCTTATATGTATTTTTTTTTAAAGATTTATTGTTTTTGACAGAGACAGACAGAGACAAAGAGAGACAGAGGGAAGTGGAAGGGCCCAGGGCAGTCTCCATAGTTGTACATCATCAGTTTTTCGATATGATTTTGTTCCACACAGGAGGGCGGGGCCACACAGGGCAGGAACCGGCTGGGGGCCTCCTGCATGGGAGGCACATCCCAATTCAGCATATGGATCGACACGGGCCGGGGCCAGGATTCGACCCACAGTTCCCAGGGCTGCAAAGCGAGTGCTTAACCTGCTGAGCCGTCCCGGCTTCCCCCTGATATGTATTTTTTTAAAACATACCTGGAATAATAATGTACATACTCCCATAGCTCAGAGTCGACAGTAGTTGTTCATTTCTGCATCTGACTTTGTAACAAGTCTCCATGAAAGGTCTCAGGGCTTCTGGGAAGTCCCCCACATTACTCTGTACCCCTAATTGAATGTGAAAGAGCACAGTTAGCAGCCTGTCACTGTGTGTGAGGTGACAGCATGTGCCTGACTGGATAACCATAGAGAAACCCTTTGGCCCTTGTGTACATTTTGGGGGGTTCAACTGTTAAAATATATCAAGGCTTTTTTATAAATAGCTTTACAAAAGGACACCACAGCGGATCCCAGTGGTGGTGGATGCACGAACCTACATAAGTGATAAAATTATACAGGGCTTGCTATTCACATGTGTGTGCACACACATGCCTACAAAGGAATACAAGTAAAACTGGGGAATCCTGAGTAAGATTCATGGACTTTATCAATGTCAGTACCCTGGTTGTGATATAATTTTGCAGAATGTCACCCCTGGGAGAAACTGTGTAAAGTGTATAAGGGATCACTATCAGTTCTTACATCAGAAAGTTAGCTTTTTTAAAAATTAAATTTATTGGAGTGACCATTGGGTAATAAAATTATATAGGTTTCAAGTGTATATTTCTATAGTACATCATCTGTATCAGGGGGTTGCAACCTTTTGGCTTGCCTGGACAACAGTGGAAGAATTGTCTTGGGTAACACATACAATACATTAACGCTAATGATAGCTGATGAGCTAAAAAAAAAAAAATCTCAAAAAATTCTCATGATTTTTTTTTTTAAAGATTTATTTTTATTGTTTTTGACAGAGAGAGAGATACAGAGAAGGGGGAGGTCCCAGAACAGTCTCCATAGTTGCACATCATCACCTTTTCCACATAGTTTCATTCCACAGGTGGGCAAGGGGCTGCACAGGGCAGGAACTGGGCCAGGGTTTTCACCCCGGTGAGAACCGAACTGGGGGCACTCCCCAGTTCAGCATATGGGTCCGCACCAGCTGGGGCCGGGATTCGATCCTCAGTTCCCTGGGCTGCAAAGCGAGCGCTTAACCCGCTGAACCATCCCGGCTTCCCCACATGATTTTTTAAAAATACTTATTTATTGTTTTGAGAGAAATTGAGAGAGAGAAGCCGGGAGAGCCCAGAGCTGTCTCCACAGTTGTACGTCATTAGTTGTGACTTGGTTTCATTCCACACAGGTGGATATGGGGCTGCACAGGGTGGGAACTGACCTGGGGGCCTCCTGCTTGTGAGGCGAGAACCTTCACCACTGAGCCATCCCATGGTTACCAATTACGCTGCAGCTCAGCATATGGGTTTGCACGAACCAGGGCCAGGAATCAAACCCCAGACCTCACAATTGCAAGGCACGCGCTCAACCACTGAGCTATCCCAGCATCCCCTCATGATGTTTTTAGGGAAGTTTACAAATTTGTGTTGGGCCACATTCAAAGCCGTCCCAGGCTGCATCAGCCCATGGGCCACAGGTTGGACAAGCTTGATCTGTATATTGCACTGTGTGCTCACCACTCAAAGTCAGTTCTCCTTCTGTCACCATATGTTTGACCCCCTTTACCTTGTCCTACCACCACCTCTAAAAAAATTATCTTAAAAAATATATGTGTAGTTTCCGATTAATACACATCCAGAGAATGAAGCAGCTCCCGATCTTGTTCTCTTATGCCGGGGTGACAGCGCGTAACCAGATGGGTTAACGTGCAGCCTGGTCTTTATTTTCCAGGACAGCAGAGGATGGGTCTTCTGAGAGCATGGGGGCGTGAGCAGCCCAGCCTTCAGCACAGAGGCCCATTTGTACTAGCTGTTGTGCTCTAGTTCTGGCTGATGGAAGGGGCATGCAGATGGCTTCCTACTAGCCAGCCTGCCTCGGCTCCAGTGTCTTTATCTGCTCTGTTGCAGAACCAGGCAGCTGGACAGCATGAAAACTAACTCCCGTCCACGGTGTAGGAATTGCCACTTAAGGATTTCTTATGACTTCGAGCTAATGAACTATTTAGAGCAATTTGAGCAGGACTCCGTCTCCATCAAATTGAATTCTGGTTTAAACCAACCCTTATAAATCCCCCTAGCCTCCCCTGGCCTCCCCTGCAGCTCCGTGGGGGGTGAGTGGAAGGAAAGGATCTGAGGTGGCACACTTCCCTCCTGCAAGCAGGCGGGGTCCTGCCATGAAGTGCTGGGTGTGGGAGGGCGGCCCCCTGGCCTGGCTCTGGGGCTCGGTGTCGGTTGGGTTTCAGATTTGGAACCAGATTTCAGGTCACCTTCTTAAACTAGAAAATCATTCCAACAGATCAGATTTCTCTGGGCTCCTTCACTGGGATGATCTCATCTCTACTTGCATTTAATAAAATATTTAGAGACCTATTGCATTCCCCCTGCAGCTTGCCATTAGTAATGCTACTGAGTTTGGCTTAGTAATGGGGTTCTGTTCCCCAATGCCTTGCATGGGCTGTTAGTGAATGTGGGTCATTGCCAAAGCTGAACTCAGTCTTTGTCTGTTAAGGAATTATTCTCTGGAGTCTTAGTTAAGAAAAGTTACTAAGAAGTTATTATTTAGCCCCAAAGGGGCAAGTTTCAAAAAACTTTACACTTTGGCCCTAAATCCATTTATACTTACTCCTTCCTCCACAGAATAAAACCAATGATACCTTCTTGGTGTTTGTTGAACTGCAAATCAATTCCTTGCCATTGATTTAAAACAAAACCACCCTGATTTTTCAGCAGACTCAAGTCTTCCTTCATAACACAAGCTTTTTCTCCAATGGAAGGGAGAACAAAGACACACAGTCCTAATGTGTTCAGCATGCAGCCTCTTATAAGCAAAGTAAATTATATATCTAATGAAATATGCCCGCAGGGGGCAGGGGGGTAGCAGTCACCATAGTAGTCTTTTTAGTGTAGATTTAAAAAAATTATCACCCTAGTTTTCATGATGTGGAAACTGCTTGCCTGTCTTAGCCTTCAGGCCATTTAGGGAGGGGAGGGCTCCATCCTTGTGACATTATCAGTTAAGACTGTTGCTTAATATTTATATCAACCACTGCCGGCAGCAAGCTCCCCCTCTGTCCACGTGGCTGGGTCTTTATGGTTACTGAGGTCCAGATCCTGTAGGTCTTCCTGACCATTTGTGCGGCTGACCCATTTCTCTTGGCTGAATTTATGTGAGGCCGGGCCCCTTTCCACTCCTAGCACCACCCCCTGTAAGTATGTCACTCAGTGTCCAGGCTTTGCAGGGATTAGCAGGCACTCCGACCCCTTCAGCCCCCTCAAAGCTTGGGGCTCAGACCTGGGGTAGGAAGTGAAACCAGGGGGTGCTGATCCAGTGTGGGTTGAACTTGGCAGACCCAGCAGCCCTTGTGCCTGATCCGTAGGTACATCTCCGGGGCCACTTTTTCAAGTGGGTCGTTTGTTTGACAGGTTTGTGGCCTTGGTGCTTTCATTGTCCTTTTTATTTTTTGCAGTTTTATGTGCTGAAAGAGTTGGCCAGATGACTAAGACATATAATGACATTGATGCTGTCACTCGCCTTCTTGAGGAGGTAAGTGTTTCAAGGGAAGGCAAAGAGGCACTTATAATTGACCGATGATAATGTATATTGACTGAAGCATATACATCATTGTCTGTCTCCATGAAGAATCTCAGATAGTGAGCCCTCTTTGGGTATAATTCAGTGGCTTTACTTTATGAACTGGTAGCTCAGTGGGTTTTTGTAGCTGTACTGTTGTGCAAGGTGCTAATGACAAAATCAGCTAGTATTGAAATACTTGCTAGAATACCCAGTTTAAGATTTATTTTAAAAACTTAAAAATCTTGTTAGCATTATTTTAAGTGTATCCCAAAAGTATCAGAAACATACATAATGGTTTTGTTGTTGATTTTTCTTTTTCTTTTTCTGTAACTTACGTCAGGTTACAGGGCTATTACTATGCAGGGGCAGCATGGAGATAACCAAATAAACATGGCAGGAAAGACTTAAGAAACATGCTGAGCATTCGATGAGCTGCTGGTAGTTCAGAGACCATGGTTTTGTCGATTTCTTCTCAGCACTGTGTTGGCGATGGAGAATTACAGAGGTCTGAAGGCCTCTAGAAACGGGGGAGTATATGTTGTATGTGTATCCCCAGGCCTGGAACGGCCCAGAACATGGCAGGCTCTGAGTCTTTATTGAATAAGTGTGCGTGACTCTGTTGTTTATGGCTATAGTGTTTACTGCCCTGTATATTTAGTTTTAGAGAATATGGTTAATTGATTGTTGGTGGGACATTTTTACTTTAAAAAACGTGAACTGGGTGGTATTTTTTATGGGGTGCTGCCTCTGGGTGTCCCCCGCCTGCATTCATGGCTCCCCCTGAGTATGAGCAGGACTTGCTGGGTTCTGCCTCCACTTGGGCATGGGAGCATCGCTTCCAAAGGAGCCTGGGACTCTAGCCCTTTATGCAGATTCTGGCCGAAAGTGGTTCACTCCCCCTGCCCAGCTAATCTCCTAAACTTATGTTCCTGTATAAAGAGTATGCTATTGAATTTTTAAAACATTGAGTTACTGAAAAGAATACTCGTGGGGCAGTTGTGCAGGTGGCTCTGTGGTGCCTTGTTTTGTTTTTAGTGACTCATCACAGCAGTGGTCCGTGTGTATCTCTTTTATATATGCCATTCTTCTCCTTGTCCTGATAAGTAAGAATCGCACCTGAGTCACGGCCTTTCTTTGGAACAAGGCGGGTTTCCTGGTTAACGTTTGACTGTCCCAGTCATGTAACAATTGTACTGTGCTGTGCTTTTCTTGGCTCTGGCTCCATTCCCTCTGATCATGATCACCTGCTTTGTTGTTTTTTGTTTGTTTGTTTGTTTGTTTTGTTTTTGTTTTTAGATAGTGAAAACTCAAGTTTCTAATAGCTTTACTTAAAATTTGAACAGAATCGACGTTTAATGAAAATAGTTAATTACAATGAAATTTACCTTCACCTGTAACTTTTCTTATGATCTTTATCAATTTGTATATTTTTCGTGTTCCATTCAGTTAAATGTCTTCTCTGCTCAAACCTGCTTTGTTTTGCATGCTTGCCACATGCAGGTGGGGTGCTGGGGAGATTTGCACAGGATGCGAAGCACAGCCTGTGGCCAGCATGGAGTTTGGTTCTGGGTGTAAGGGGAAGACAGCAGCTTGCCCGGGCTTGCTACTGTTTGGAATTTACCTTTAGGTAAAGTTTGCCTCTGCCCCAGTTAGGGAGAGTCATTCTGAGGGCCCCTTAGTCACACGTTTTATCCTGATACTGGTGAATGAGATGAGTCAGGCTGAGTGCAGGAGGCAGGCAGCTCTCCAGCCCTAGGGGCTGTGCCACCGGCTCTCACTAGTGCTCTTTGGGAAAAGGGGCAGAGACACAAGTCACAGTCTTTTTAAACAGAGCCTGTCAGTGAAGAGGGAGGGAGCAGAGTTAGGATGAGGTTCACCTGGCCACATTTCCCTGAGCATAAAAGAGCCACTTCTTTTAATAGTTTATTTCCAAGGCCCTAAATTATTTATTTGTACTCTTTTTATTCTCACTATAGTTTAATCTAATAGTCATTTTCTAGCTGGTTTTCTGGTTTTAGAAGTAAACATTTCTCAGATGTGGGCTGATTATGAGAAGTGGGAGTGTTTTCGTTCTCATAATTCTCCACGAGAAACCCAACCCACCTGTCGCCTTAGTAAAGAAACAGACACTACGATAACTTTTTAGTTTTCTTATATCATCCATAAATATTTTTACTATCACATCTTGTTTTTCTTTCCCCTTAGAGAGTTTTTGCTTGATCTTAGCCAAAAGGCTGAGGTGAGATGAGAGTCATCTTTATGTTACTATAAAGTTAGACTTTTGGTGTAAGTGAGGCGAGAGCTGTTCCTCAGTAGGGCAGGGAGAGGTGAGGTTTGGGGTGCAATGGGGAGAGGCGAGGTGCTCCCACTCCACTCATTCAACTGCCCCTTCCTGTTTCCCGTTCCCATTGGGCTCTGGTCTCTGTGCAGTGGGCAGCCTTCAGCATCCTTCATGTGCCCTGGCAGCGCCCTTTCCCAGCTGGTCCCCGTGGTTACGATTTTTGCTTGATTTGTTTGCAGTGGGTTCTGCATATGACATGTGGCTGTGGCATACATAGCAAATGACTACACTTGTTGGAACTCAGCAGCTTGGATGTGTGGGCAACAAACATTCTACCCTCAAGGTTTCTCGGCTGGTCTAATAATCAGATAGACATGACAGAGTAGCAATTAAAAAATAACCAAATTTATTACATATGTATGTATGGGATTCCCCCATACACCAGCCAGAGACCCCACAGTTGAGAGATAGAAAGTGAACATGGGTGTATAAGACACTGTGCCAGGTAGGAGGTAAGATGCCCAGGGGGTTTCAAGGGATCATTGCAGGGTAAGAAAAGCAGATGTTTAGTAAATGGAAGTTAGTTCTGCCCTTTCAGTAGGTCAACAGAGGTTATCTCTGATCTCTTATTATGGGCAAGGCTCCTAATTCAGGTTCTTCTAGGTAATTAAGGGAGGGATAGAAATTTCTCTTGAGCCTTCAGCTAATGATAACTTTGTCTTTAGCTCAAAACAGTCTGCATACCACAGAGGCACAGCTCGGGTGACTCATTCTGAACCGCCATAGTTGTATGATGGTGACACAGCACAGTGAGGCCGTGAGCCGATGGGCATTAAGCACCTGCTGGGTACTCAGTCTGAGAACTTGTTCTAGTAGAGAGTGAGCTTGGTGGAGCCCACACATCCACAGGGAAGTGGACGCTGCTACTGCAGCTTTAATTGAGTCTTAGCCGGCTGGGTCCACTTGTACCAGAGGCTGGTTCTGAGTCAGTCCTTGGAAAGGTAGGTGTGCAAGTTCTCTCACACAGTTCCTCTGGGGCCTTTCCTCCAGGTACCAAATAAGCACACCTGTTGATCTGAGGAATGGTAAGTGGCCATTGAGATAAGGACCCTCCTTGGTAGACACGTAGCCGGCCTGGATGACGCCACAGAGAAGAGCATTTGGTTGATTGGGCATCACCTGCCCACTGTGTCCATGGGAGGGCATGCGGGCAGGCATGAGCTATGGGAATGAGCTGGAGGTATTGTATGGCTTACTTGATGTGTCACTGGGTTGGCTTCTGGGACAGTGGTGACAACAGTTTTTAGGAGTGTCAAAGACCTAGAGGAGAGAGACCATCACCTGTGCATGAGGGAGAGCCAAATCCCTGTCAAATCCATAGTCTTCCCAAGCTAGACTTGGACCTTCAGTAATCCAGTGAAAGTCCTGCGATAAGCAAAGGGAAAGTGAGCGGCTGTCACACGGAATCATTTGGTGGATATTAGAAATAAAATCTGCTGATATGTGTGAGTTTTGGTTGTTTGCTTGCTTGTTTTTGTCATACAAGTCAGTGAATCATAAAGCTAGAAGAGCTTTTTCAAGTCTACCTCAGCTAGTCAGTCTCTCCACCCTATTCCGTCTAACAGACTGGGGAACCAGGCCCAGGATGTTAAATAAGAACCCGAACTCTCACAGTTCAGCATGGGACAGTTCATTGGAAGCACTTAAACTTGGGACCAATACCCGCCGTAAGAATCGCATCTTAGGCTGTGACTCAGTACTCACATAAGTGAATAAATGACATACGAAAGTTAAATGTGAAATAGTACCCTTGTTACATGGGATGCACTTTGGTATTTCACTTCTGTGCTGTAACATTTCATTTAAACCAAAATGCCAGTTGCCGTTACTGAAATGATTCTCAGCCTGCTGAAGGGTTACAACCTGTCTTTGGAAGTAACAAATATGGTGTGTACCTGATCTTTGTTAGGCGGAAGCCCATTGACCCAAGGCCATGTAGTTAGTTAGTATCCCATCAGAAGCTAGGACTCCTTCCCAGCATTTTTTTTTTTTTGCTCTTAACTATGTTAACATAAAAATAAAAGGTCTTTTAAAATCAGAGGCAACAAGTATTTAATTTGAGATTATAAAAAGAATAGCTACTTAGGAAGCACTAATTCAGGCAAAAGCCCAATATTTCAATTCAGAGACAAAGGCAAGGAGTATTTATGAGAAAGGGAAGGGGAACAGTTGCACTAGAAGGAATGCATTTCTCTTGGTGCAGAAAAGCTAACATGGTGATGTTTGTGCTAAAGAACATTTTTAATTTTCAGTTCGGTAGTCATCAGCCCAAGTGGCCATACATCTGCTTTCCTGTTATCTGTGCAAACAAGGTTGCTTTAGGCTCCGCCCAAAGGTTATTTTGCTGTTTTAATGGTCTTACATTGGCTGTTCCTTAGACATGGCAGAACCAGCTCCATTTTAAGGTGGCTCCGTTTACATGATTTTTCTCAATTTCGTGTTCTCATTCTTACAGCAGGTGAATAAAATAATTAGCATAGGCCTCTAAAATAACTTCATTTTCCAGAACCCCACCCAAAAGTGATGAGCAGGTTGAGTCTAACCCTAGTGACAGTCTCTCTGGAGGGATCAGTAAGTATGTCTTGGGGGTGGCGGCTGCCCCACATCTGCACATCTCTCTGCCCATAAGGGCAATTGTACCTTTATCCACCACCTAAGGATTTTCCTCTGTGCTGCTTGGCTAAGTGATGTCATCAGCTGAACAGAAAATGCTGTGAAGTTAACACCTCTTTGTCTCTGAAGTAGGGCCATCTTATGCGTTATCTCTCCATCTTGAAAGTATTTATTTTAAATAAAGCCTAAGTAGCTGCCCGTTAAGTAAAAGAAGCCTGTTAATTTATTGTATTTCAGAGTACACACTGTAGCTTGAAACATTTTTTTGTGTCAGATGAAGCAAATGTAAGACCTCGGTAAATTCCCATTTAAAGTGTGCTGACGATGCTGTGTCCTGTGGCAGCTCGTGGCTCTATTTTAAAAGCGTGGGGAACATCTGGGTTCATTCACTCACCCAGGAAATTGTCACTGCGTGTCTCCATGTGCTGCTCCCTGGCCATACCAGACCGAGCCCTCAAGTCTCCAGTGGAGAGACAGGTTATCAAATGACACAAATCCCAAAAGCAGTTGTAGGAAGCAGGTTTTTCCTTTTGGAACAGAAACTTATTTTCATTAGATGCCAAGGCTCCCTTTTGTTGCTTGAGGTTTGGTTAATGCCTGCTGCTATGTGGGCAGGGCATCCCCCTTTGTGAATAGCAGATGGTGACTTAGTAATCCCTTTGTTATTTCTACGGGCTCCTCTGTTGACACCAAGGGCTGTTGGCTCCTTCAGGAAGCCCAGTTTTTTGAATGTCTGTTCTTGCTTCTGCCTGCCTTAGAAAGAGCGGGATTTAGAATTGGCTGCTCGGATTGGCCAGTCGTTGCTGAAGAAGAACAAGACACTCACCGAGAGGAACGAGCTGTTGGAGGAGCAGGTAGAGCACATCCGGGAGGAGGTGAGCAGCTGGTGCAAGGGCTCCTGGGGTATTCGGGCACCGCCGGCGGGATTGAAGAAGAGGCTGTCCCAGGGTCCCATTTGGAGAGGCTCTCCCTAGGGCACACTTATGTCCTGTGCCCAGAGCTGTTCTGAAGTGGCCACTGGTCACAGCACGCCTTCCTCTGTTCACTGTGTCTGCC
>PVKE010048236.1:0-11657 GCA_004027555.1 Craseonycteris thonglongyai | reverse complement strand
AAAAGACAAACGGATGGGCAATAGATTGTTAAAAAAAAATATATAGGATCAATGCAGGAGATCCAACATGTACCCATAAATGGAGATCCAGAAAATGAATGAAAATAGAGAAGAGGAGATTTTCAGAGATATAATAGAAACTCCCAGAACAGAAAGACCTGTTTATAGGTCAAAAGGAACTACCCAATGCTCAATGATTATGACATGCCATATCAAAGCATATTACTGTAAAATTTCAAAACTCTGTGGAGAAGATCCAAAAAACTTCCAGGAAAAAAAAGGAAGTGACACACACAGAATCAAAAGGGCATTAGACATTTTTTTTGGAATGGTGTTTTTATTGTAGAAACTTTATCCAGACTTCTTAAAGGCAGCATATAAAGCAGTAAGGCCCTAGTGCAATGCTTTAGAAATACTGAGGAAAACTAATTCCCAATCTAGAATTCTATATCCAGACTAATCTTACAATTAAGTGTGAGGGGAAAATAAAGAACTTCAGATACATGAGGTTTCAAAATATTGTTTAGGTGCCATGTGCCTATTTTCAGGAAATTCTAGAATATATGCTTCACCAAATCCAAGGAAGAGGACATAGGATTCAAGTAACAGAGGATCCAGCACTGGAAAGGGAAGGTAGGAATGCTCAGGACAATGGCCAAGGGAAGATTCAGGGTGACAGCTGCACTATAGACTGAGAGTCCCAAGTTCAGGTCAGAATCAGGGAGGATGCTCCTGAGAAGAAAATGACTGCTGAAAGAATTTCTGATATGTTTAAATATATAGAAAGGAACTCCTTCAGTTCAGCTGCAGAATTTAAGGATAGACTTGTGGTTCCTACATAGAAAACTAAGCAAAAAAGAAAATAAGGCAATTTTGAACATTAGGAAAATGTAACCATAGTATATATAATTTTTCTGGGCTACCTACAGTGGCTACAGAGAGATAAGTATAAAAAGACTAAAAACTGATTTAACTCAGAATATTCATATAGTGTATTGGAATGATGGAAGATGAGAAGTTTATGCTGTTTGGTGTAGGGAGGTGGCAGAGAAGTGAAATCTTAATCCAGGGTAGAAAGTCATTCTCTAAAGCTGAAAAAAATCAAGAATTGACAATATATGCCATCTGATATACGCCATAACATACATGGAGGTAAGTGTTAGCATTGCTAAAAGGGTTGAAGGTTGGTGCTAAAAGAAAAAACGAATCAGAAATCAGCCTGCTGTTTTTCACTATAATCCCAATTGTATATTTTTAAAACTATGTACATGTAGTAACTTGACTGAAAAAATACGTAAGATTAAAAAAAAATTTTTTAAGATGTCTAACAATGCTCCCAAAGTACTGCTCATGAAAGCCTCTACTATATCATACACCAGGTAGGAATGACCCCACTCCCTTATTAACCCATTTGGGAACCAATATTCCCAACATTTAACTATATTATACAAATTAAATACCTTTTTCATGTAATTTTATTTTAAAATATTTTATGTATCACTGATAGCTCTCCTGTTATAACTATTTATTAATCCTCCATTCTATCTTGTCTGAATGCAAATGAGTTACCTTTACTGTGTGAAAACTTTTTAGTTTGATATAATCCCATTTGTCTATTTTTGCTTTTTCTGCCTGTTCTTTTGGTGTCATATCCAAGAAATCATTGCCAAGGTCAATGTCAAGAACCATTTACCCTATGTCTTCTTCTAGGAGTTTATGGTTTTAAGCCTTATGTTTAAATCTTTAATCCATTTTGAGTTGATTTTTGTGAATGGTATAAGGGTCCTTGTTCATTCTTTTGTATATGGATCCAGTTTTCACGGCACAATTTATTGAGAAGATTATCCTTTCCCCATTGTGTACTCCTGGCACTATTTCATGATAGTGTGTTAAATATTTAAAACATGGGAAAACCAGGATAGCTCAGAGGGTTGAGTGCTCACTTTGCAGCTCCAGGGTCCAAGGATTGAATCACAGCCCTGGCCCATGCAGACCCACATGCTGAACAGGGGTGTGCCTCCCATGTGGGAGGCCCCTGGCCGGGTTCCACCCTGCATGGCCCCTGCCCACCTGTGTGGAATGAAACCATGTTGAAAACTGATGATGTACAACTGTGGAGACTGCTCTGGGCCCTCCCCCCTTCTCTCTGTCTCTCTCTGTCTTTGTCTTTTGCTCTCTGTTGAAAATAATAAAATAAATTGTTAAAAATATTTAAAACATAACCCCTTAAAAGATCCATATGATAGAGTACAATGCAACCATTAAAAATGATTTTGTAGATGAAATACAAGTATAACATTAAATACTATTACATCTAAAAAGATTACAAAATAGTCCATAGGATATGATCCCATTTTTATTTTTAAAAATACAGAAAAGCAGAGCATAATTATATAAAACAGTGTTAGTGGTGGTTCAGAGTAAGCTGATTCATAGCCAGACTGGAGACTGACAAACCCAAGCTCTCTGCCCAAAACTCCCACTGAGTTTAGATGTGTTCCCTTGAATGGAATCTTTCTTGACGCCCCCAGTCAGAGCTGGAAGCCTGTCCTCAGGGCTCCCGAAGCATTTGGATGCAACCTCTAGTACAGTATTTACAACTTTGTACTTAGAGTAAAAAGTCTAGAGTCTTTATTTTAGGCAGTTCTGTATCTGACCCTCTTTTCGTTTGAGGTGTTTCTCAGGTTATAAATCTTGGTAGGAAGTGGAGCCTCCTTCCTCCTCTAGAGCCGGAGAGCACCAGGGGTTTGCTTTTTTAGCCTCTTCTGAGTCCTAGGCTCTCCTCTCACACATGCCTTGTCTTACCGGGAATAAGGAAAAAAAATTCTGTGAGCTCACTTTCTGGTGGCTGTGGCTACAGTAGTAGGAAAATGGAACTCCAGGGGATTGGTAAAGGAGTCCAGGACTAAACTGCCTAAGGTATAGGTCTAGTGCACTCTGAGTAGGGGTAGTGGGCATTAAAATCTGCACTGGACTAATTTTGAGACTTGTTTTGAGAATTTGTTCATGATGGGTAGACTTTAGCAATTGTATGACTGTGGAAAAACTTAAAGTGGCCTCATTTTCTTCCTGGAAATCAGAATCCTGATTTTCCCCCCTGGATTCACTGTCACCCAGACAGTTGACATTTCCAGACTCCCTTGCAGCTAGGTGTGGACACATGAGTAAATTTTTATCCAGTGTGAGCTAGAAACAGAAGTGTTTCATGCAACTTCCAAGAAGAGTCCTAATTTCTTTCACTCAGCATAGTGCCTTTGAGATTCACCCATGTTGTTATGTGTTGATAGTTCTTTCTTTTTTATTGCAGAGTAGTGTTCCACTGTATGGACACACCATAGTTTGTTTATCCATTCATACACCAAAGGACATTTGGGTTGTGTCCAGGTTTTGGTGACTATGAAAAAAGCTGCTATAAACATTATTGCACAGGCATTTATATAAAAATATTTTCACATATCTAGGGTAAATGACTAGGAGTAGAATTGCAAAGCCATACAGCAAATTATGTTTAAAAATTTTATAGGAAACTCAAACTTTTTCAGAGTGGCTATATCATTTTGCATTTCCACCAGCAAGAGTTCTAGTTGCTATATGTCCTTTCCCAGCACTTGAGATTATCAGATTGTTTGTTTGTTTGTTTAATTTTAGCCATGCTGAACCAGAGGGTCAAAACTGAACTGGGGGCCTCCTGCATGGGAAGCACACCCCAGTTCAGCATATGGATCTGTATGGGCTGGGGCTGGGATTCGATCTTCAGTCCCCAGGGCTTCAAAGCAAATGCATAACTGCTGAGCCATCCCAGCTTTCCCCCATTTACTTTTTAGTGTCCTCAGATTCTATATGAACTCCGTTCAGGACATTTAGTTGCATTCAGTGGGAGAGATAGAATAACATATAGTTACTCCATCTTACCCAAAACCAGAACCGATTCCCATATCCTTTTAATAAATTCCTTTTCCATTTAAATGAAGTTATTTCTGTTGCTTACAATCAATAACTCTGGGCCAGTTGTATAATTTGTGTCTGTTCCCCCAACCAGACTAAGAACTTCAAAGACAGGTACCATATTCTTCCCTGTGGGATCCTCAGTTTGTATTAAAGAGTATTACCTAGCACAATGTTTATTGAGTGAATGAACAAACAAATTTTACTATGGTTATCAATACTCATTGAAAAAAACATGATTATTTTTATAATCTATTTGTGATCCTTGGCTTATTCACTAGTTATTAGACTGATCTGTTTTCTCAAATATCAAAGATAAAAAACAATAATCTGGGTAATGGCCATCTATTGTTTGGTATGCCCAGCATCCTCCCCTGATGGGCAATTGCCTCTTTCTGCATCCAAAAAGTGGTTCTGGTGAGGAGTTTGTCCTACCCCTCTATTCACCCACATGATCTAACAAGTCCATCAGAAGCCTTCACTAGGACTTTTCCAAATGGAACTAAGATAAGAGAGTCTCTTCTTTTATGTTAGTAGGAAGCTGGCCTCCAGTAGGAGATAATGAAGTATTGAAAGAAAGAAAAGCACAGAAAAGAGATTCTGATTTAATTTCATTCTCTCTCCATATATCCTCCTTTTTGTCAAAGCTATATATTTTTTGCCATCTTGTAAGTAATTATTAACAGAAACTCATTTCACTACAAAAACAAAGAAGGAAATATAGGAAAGGAGGAAAGAAGGAAGGAGGGAAGGAAGGAAGGATTGATTGATTGTGACTTACGGTAATGTTTTAAGAAAAACATTTTTAGTTCAGAAATCTTTTTTTATTGTTTTTGACAGAGAGAGAGAGAGAGAGAGAGAGAGACACACACACAGACAGAGAGAGAACTGAACTGGGGGCACTCCCCAGCTCAGCACATGGGTCCGCACGGGCCGGGGCCAGGATTCGATCCTGGGTCCCCGGCGCTGCAAAATGAGTGCTTAACCCACTGAGCCATCCCGGCTTCCCCAGAAATCTTTTTCTTTAAGATTTATTTTATTGTTCTTGACAGAGACAGAGAGACAAAGAGAAAAGGGAAGGCCAAGATCAGTCTCCACAGTTGTACGTCTTCAGTTTTCAACATGGTTTCATTTTACACAGGTGGCAGGGGTCTTGCAGGGTGGGAACTGGGCTGGGGGCCTCCTGCATGGGAGGCATACCTCCTTGAGCCAGGGACCTTGAGCCAGGAGGTGAGAACTGAACTGCTCCCCGCCCCCGGGAAGCACACCTCAGTTCAGCATATGGGTCTGCATGGACCAGGGCCGGGATTCAATCCTTGGTCCCTAGGGCAAAGCAAGTGCTCAACCCACTGAGTCATCCCTGTCACCCCCTAGTTCAGAAATCTGGATCAAACAAAATATAATTCAAAGGCCAAGAGAACACAAAAATTAAGACTGATTTAAATCTGAAGCAGTACAAAGGTGAGAGCAGACTGTTCACAGGCAGTACCGTACCATAGCTTCGAATGGCCTTTAAGAAACTGTTAGGGTGCTGGAGCCTGGATTCCTAAGGGAAAGAAGTCTGCCAATGTCTGGGAAATGTTTATTTATCAACAGAATCGAACACTTCAAATGGAGCATTTTTCTTTTCTCACTAAAGAAAGATATAGTAGAAAGGATACTTAATCTAGAAATTCTTTAAGGAATTCTGGGTCTTTCAACATGAAAATACTGGTGTTAATGCTAAGCAATGTATCTTCACTGTCACAAAAATAATAAAATATATCTCTGCTTGGGTATTATGATTTCTATGATACCTAAAGATGCTGCCCTGATAACTTACTACTAAGAAATGAACAAGTTAATTTCTTCAATGACTTCAACTTATTTGTTTAAAAATTCATATCACAGCCCTAATTTCTCACATATTTGCTTTAAAAAAGTCAATGTAACATTAAGAAATAAGAGTATGTATCGAATTCAGAGTATATCCTAAAAATTACAACATTTCAAAATGAGAAAGTCAGCCTGAACTATGACTTAAGAATTTATCAGGTGGGGAAGCTGGGATGGCTCAGTGGGTTAAGAGCTCACTTTGCAGCCCTAGGGACCAAGGATAAAATCCCAGGCCCAGCCCTGGCTCATGTGGACCTATATTCTAAACTGGAGAGTGACCCCAGTTTGGTACTCACTGGGCTGAGACCCCTGCCCAGTTCCTCCCCTGTGCGGCCCCACTCCCACCTGTGGAATGAAACTGTGCAAAAACCAATGATGTACAACTATAGAGACTGTTCTGGGCTCTCCCCCCTTCTCTCTGTCTCTGTATCTGTATCTCTCTCTCTCTGTCAAAAATAATAAAAATAAATCTTTTTTTTTTTAAATATTTTATTTATTTGTGACACAGAGAGAGACACACACACACAGAGACACAGAGAGAACCGAACTTGGGGAGTTCCCAGTTCAGCATATGGTTCCACATGGGCCGGGGCCGGGACTCAATCCCCGGTCCCCGGCGCTGCAAAGTGAGCGCTTAACCCACTGAGCCATTCCAGCTTCCCCAAAAATAAATCTTTAAAAAATAAAAAATAGGGGAAGCCGGGATGGCTCAGTGGGTTAAGCGCTCACTTTGCAGCGCCGGGGACCGAGGATCGAATCCCAGCCCCAGCACGTGAGAACCCATGTGCTGAACTGGGGAGTGCCCCCAGCTCAGTTCTCTCTCTGTCTCTGTATCGCTCTTTCTGTGTCAAAAACAATAAAAAAAGAAATAAAAAAATAATAATAATAAAAATAAAAAATAAAAGAATTTATCAGGGAAGCCGGGATGGCTCAGCAGGTTAAGTGCTTGCTTGCTTTGCAGCCCCAGGGACCCAGGATTGAATCCTGGCCCCAGCCCACGCAGACCCATATGCTGAAATGGAGTGTGCTTCCCATGCGGGAGGCCCCCAGTTCAGTTCTCACCCCCAGGTTCAGTCCCTAGCTCGCGGGGGTGTACCTCCCATGGGGAGGCCCCCAGCTCAGTTCCCGCTCTGCGCAGCCCCTGCCCACCTCTGTGAAACAAAACCATGTTGAAAAACTAATGACATACAACTATGGAGACTACTCTGGGCCCTCCCCTTTTTCTCTGTCTCCCTCTGTCTCTGCCAAAAACAATAAAACAAATCTTAAAAAAAAAAAAAAAAAGAATTCATGAGCTATATTCTTTTTTTTTTATATATATATTTTATTTATTTTTGACAGAGAGAGAGAGAGAGAGAGAGACAGAGACAGAGAGAGAACTGAACTGGGGGAGCTCCCAGCTTAGCACATGGTTCTGCACGGTCCAGGACCGAAATTTGATCCCCGGTCCCCGGTGCTGCAAAGTGAGCTCTTAACCCACTGAGCCATCCTGGCTTCCCAAGCTATATTCTTGACCCAAAAATAAATGTTATTTAGTTTCCTAATTCTTTTTTTTATTATTTCTATTATTATTATTTTTTAACTGAACTGGAGGCCTCACCACATTCGGGAAGCACACCCCAGTTCAGCATATGGGTCCACACAGGCCGGGGCCGGGATTCGATCCTCGGTCCCCAGGGCTTCAAAGCGAGCGCTTAACCTGCTAAGCCATCCCGGCTTCCCCTAGTTTCCTAATTCTGATGATCTAAAAAGAAAAAAAATTAAAGGGCAGAGTTTTAAGAAAAAATAAACATAAGTATTTTTTGAATATTTGACTTCTCTAAGAGGTCCTTTAGCTGACTTTTCAGAGGAGCCAAAATTGTGGCAACCATATTCAAACCTGCAACAAGTCACATTGACAAGAAAGCAAATAAAGAGTAACTATTAGATAAACTATTAATATAAAGGCAAAGTGCTATCATGCTGAAATTGAATTACTTCACTATTTTTTTTTTTTAATTTTTTTTTTTTTAATTTTTTTTTTTGACAGAGAAAGAGAGAGAGAGAGATACAGAGACAGAGAACTGAACTGGGGGAACTCCCCAGCTCAGCATATGGTTCCGCACAGGCCGGGGATTCGATCCTCGGTCCCTGGCGCTGCAAAGTGAGCACTTAACCCACTGAGCCATCCCGGCTTCCCCATTCACTATTGACATTCCATTTTGTTTCCCTCAGAAAAGGGGAGCTGTCTTGTCTACTTGAAAGGTCTGCATACCTGTCACATTTGTCTTTTGCCCTTTTCTTTTTCTCCTCAAACTGTTCCAAGAGGCCTTTTGATTTTCCAACTGGCAACGGAAGTGGAAATAAGCCTCCCCCTTTTGTATCTCCTCCAAACAGCTGGGGTTTTGTCTGGTACTTGGTGAAAATACTAGGTTCACTCTGTTAAATTAAAAATAAAAATCATTGTAGCATCTCACATATAAAAACACTTAGAGCATTCACTATTTTCCATACAATGCAGAGTCACATTTAAGTGCAAACCATAATACTAAATGACAACATTGCATGTATTATTTCCTTTTATTTCATATGTCAAAAAATTATATTAAAACAACTTTTTATTAGTATATTATAATTTCTGTCTCACCAGCCCAGAGATATTTTTAAATGTTGGCTAAATGGCTTAAAATCAATTACAGCCAACCAATGTCACCCCAATAAGTTTAACAATTAATAAAAAAAAAAATCAATTGCATAAATTTAAAGGCAGCAAGGGATTTTTTCTTCTATTAACCAATTTATTTATTATTGAAATTTTTTTATTTTTAATTATAACTGACATACAAAATTATATTATTGTATTATTATGTTATTGATATTATATTAATATTATATTAGTTTCAGGTATACAACATAGTGATTCAACATTCAACAAAGTAATCACCACCATAAGTCTAAAACCCATCTGTCACCACACATAGTTATTAGTATAATATATTATTGGTTCTATTCCTTTTGGTGTATATTACATCCCTGTGACTTATTTTATAATGGAAGTTTGTGCTTCTTAACCTCCTTCTCCTTTTCTGCCCAACCTCCCACCCACCCCTCTGGCAACCATCAGTTAATTTACTACAGACAATTATTTATGCTGCCTCTGAGATGATGTACTAAAGTTTTCAAATTAGTAAGTTTAACTCAAATTGTTGCTGAGCAGCTGCTGGTAAACTAGCCTTGTTGATAAGTTTGAGGACTAGACAGTGGGCATGCTGGCACATGGTAAGCCATTTCTGCATTCCGAGGCAAAATTTTCTTTGAAACATTCAGAGAGTACATTTACTGCTTCATATCACGGGGTACCAATTTTTGCACTGAAATACCCCAGAGCATACCCTACTAACTTAACATACTGACCTAATCTTATTCAGTAAGCCTCTATTTAGTGCAGGTGAATCTGTATATAAAGTCAAATCTAGTTCTAGACCAAAATAAATAAATATATAAAAATATAGTAGATTCTTTTTTTTTTTAAGACAATTCTATTTTTTTTTTAATATATATTTATTTATTTATTTATTTTTGACAGCGAGAGATACAGAGACAGAGAGAGAACTGAACTGGGGGAGCTCCCAGTTCAGCATATGGTTCCGCATGGGCCAGGGCCGGGATTCGATCCCCGGTCTCCGGCGCTGCAAAGTGAGCACTTAACCCACTAAGCCATCCTGGCTTCCCCAATATAGTAGATTCTCCGTTAACTGGAACTCAAGCAACTGGTACTCTCAAGCAAATGGCAAAAAAAAGTCAAAGAAATAAAAGTACTACATTTATCTGGCGTGAGTGCTGATTAACTGAGAATCTGCTGTATTTCTGACTCACAAAAAAGGACGTGGGGTCTCAGAAACATCAAGGATTCAAGGAACTTGGTTCCTCATTCTGGTCCTTATGCATTAATTTAAGCCTCAGATTCTTCATCTCCTTATTCAAGGAGATAAAGTAGCATAGTAAACTAAAATACAAAGCACCTGAAGTTTCTTAGAAGATGTGCATATAAAATAAACTTTGTTACTTTATTCCTATTTTTCTCTAATCCTTTTTTCATATAAAATTTTGATAAACATAAGTATGACTAATCTTAGAAAATGTCATGCAATATTTGGCTCTCCCTAGAAGTGGTCATGGTACTGGCATGTTTCTTCATTGCTTTAATGATAGAAGTAACTGCAAATATAAATATTTTTTTCCATTTCAGACTACCAACTCAAATGAGTCACCAGGCAAGCACAAATCCATTTAAGAGAACAGTCCTTAGAGATGTACAATTCTAAAATATAATTCAACAGAATAAATCTTCTTCATAACTTTTCTCCATAACTACTGTGAAGTATGTGCAGAGAAATTCTGGAAATCACACTCACATCCAGAGAATTCTGTTGTGACTGTTTTGGATGTCTCAAGGGGACACCAAAGTCCAGTGGTGCTGACAGGGTCTCTGAACTTTCTGGACAGAACTGAGATCCAAAGAGGAACTGGGAATCACTGAGACTAGAGTGATCAGTCTGATTATTAGTCCAGTTAGATGGCTTAGTGGTCCTGAAAGTAAGAAGAAAAGTTTAGCAAGTGGAAAACTTCCTCAACAAATGAAATCATAATTTACAACCACTCATTTCAGAATAATATGGGTAGAGTGCTGGGTTGTTCTGACCTCCTAGTCCCCTGAAAACTGCCAGTACTACCTGTAAAGAAACACAAGAATAGTTTGAATGCCAGACATTTTTTATTACAAGATGGAAATTCAAGCCATACAACCACTATTCCTTGTACAATAGCACTGTGGGCTATAGCACCATTTTGGGGATGAAAGTTCATAAAATTTTTAGGGGTTAAGAATTGGGGAAACCAGGATGGCTCAGTGAGATAAGTGCTCACCTTGCAGTCCCCAGGACCCAGGATAGAATCCTGGCACTGGCCTCTGGGGACCCATATGCTTAACTGGGGTGTACTTCCCATGCGGGAGGCCCCCAGCCCAGTTCCCTCCCTGTGCGCCCCCCCCCCCACCTGCATGGAACAAAACCATATAAAAAACTGATGACATACAACTATGAAGACTGCTCTGGGCCCTCCCCCTTCTCTCTGTCTATCAGAAACAACAAAATAAATCTTTAAAAAAAGAGAGAGAACATTATCTTTTAAAAAGTTTAATCTTTTCATCATTAAGGAAATAGATAAAAAATAAAATATAATATATGTATATAACTGATACAGCAGTCAGAAGCAATAAGCTAGATTTACATATAACTACATAGATAAGTCTCAAAAATGTAATTTTGAGTGCAGAAAAAGTAAAAGCTGAATGAGCACTATCATATATTATTTATATAAACTTTTAAACCTATATCATACACAGCATGAGAGTGGGGCCCCCATGATACAATTAGTGTCCTTATAAGAAGAGACACCAGGGGAAGCCAGGATGGCTCAGTGGATTCAGTGTTCACTTTGCAGCCCCGGGGACCAAGGATCAAATCCTGGCCCTAGCCCAAGTGGACCCATATGCTGAACTGGGGAGTGCCCCCAGTTCCGTTCTCACCAGGTTGAGACCCTGGCCCATTTCCTGCCCTGTGCAGCCCCACACCCACCTGTGGAATGAAACTATGTGGCGAAACCAATGATGTGCAACTATGGAGACTGTTCTGGGCCCTCCCCCTTCTCTCTGTCTCTGTCTCTGTATCTCTCTCTGTCGCTCTCTCAAAAACAATAAAAATAAAAATTTAAAGTAAAAAAAATAATTAAAAAAAAAGAAGAGACACTAGAGAACTCTCCCTTTCTCTCTCATTACCATGTGAAGATACGGCAAGAAG
>PVKE010048235.1:0-11658 GCA_004027555.1 Craseonycteris thonglongyai | reverse complement strand
CAATTCAAAGATCTCCAAGATTTCTGGGGCGAATGCTCCAGCAAAGCAGCCTGTATCTGGCCAGGATTAATGATATTTGCTCATATTCTTTTAGAAATAGTGTTTTGTTCTCTCAGTTAGGTACTGACAGGGACTAGCAAAAGTGCAACAGGGGGAAAGTGAGGAGCAAGGGTCAGAGCTAACACCAGGGCCTGTGTTGGGTCTTTTAGAATACAGAGTTTTGCACAGAGATATCCAGAGCTGAGAGGAGCAGAGAAATGCAGTCTGATAAAGATGAGCCATCACAACCTAAGAAAGAGAGACAAATAAATGGTTTCTATCAACAGGAGCCTTTTCTTCTTATTTATTTATTTATTTATTTTAGAACTAGCCTTCAATTTAATTCATGTTTTCTTTGCTCAAAAGGAAATAGTAAAATTAACAAATTGGTTTTATTTCTAACCTGGCAGGTTGCCTGCAGTGAAATGTAAATACATGTACATGGGAGCCAGGATTAGCATTTACTGAAGAAAATGAGTAGTCAATATTTTAATGAGGAAGTCTAGGAAAGCAAGTGCATGAAACATACTCTGATGTCATAGGGGAGCTTTTTAAGTGAGGAAAACTAGTTACAAATTACTACTTTTCTCAGCTTTTCTTTAAGGGAAGTTTAGACTTACTTAAAAATATACAAGTGTGGCACTTAGTTTTAAGTATCATAATATAGCTATAATATTCATCTGTATAAATACATACATTAACCTATATATATCTTTCATTCCATATATAGAAAAGGAATGTCTGACATGCCATTCTTCACTGAAATGGCCCATTTAACAGTGTCATCCTTTTGCTTTTTCCAAAGATAGAAATATTAGGTGAAGAAAATTAATACTATTCAAGAATAGAGGATAGATTTGGGAGGGGGTGGTATATGATAGGAAATTTGGGTAACCAAAACAAATAAAAATCAATGATACTGTTTAAAGACAGAATAGTGTGTATAGGACCGGTTCAGCTAAATAGATAAAAATCTATTAGAAAAATACCAGCTGTCATATACCAGTAATTTCTCATGTGGCACCCCTAGGAGGCATACTTCCATCTTAGAATCTGATTTCACCAAGAATTAGGAAAAGAGGAACAAACAAGAACATTCTGGGCATAAATGAGTATGGTAAAACTAGGAAATAAATAAAAGATCTAAAATAGCACCAATATCCCAGAAATGATTATTCATGCTTAAATGAAATAAAATGATTCTAAGTATAAAAGACTTCTATTTTAACATTTCTAAAATTTAAGGTATCTGATAGAACCAACTACTTGAACAACAAATGTTAATACAGTATTTCCTATATTCTCATGAGTGCTGGGTCTGACAGAAGTAACACCTCTCTTTTATGAGATGGTAGTCTATATCAAGTCTTTTATTACAAAATTTTGTAACATAACAATATCATACTCAAGCACACTATTCTATTTTTAAAAGGGTGTTACTTCTGTTGGACCCTGTACTATCCAAGAACATTTTATGTCTGAAAAATATTTAAACATTCTACATCCTTAAATTATCCAAACGTTACCTTATCCTTCAAAACCTAGTACCAACATCAAATAGATAACAGAAATTGGTAAAATAAACAAAAAATCATAGAAAATAATCAACAAAGCCAAAGGTTGTCATTTTTTAAAATAATCATAAAATTGATAAACACATGATGATCTTGAGTAATACAAAAGAGAAAAAGTATAAATAGATGATCAATATGAAGATTCTACAGATATTAAAATGATTATTAAAAAAACCTTATATTTATTTACACTTTATACTTTTATACATTTATAATTATATAATTCTATGAATATGAGGTATCTGTATAGCCAAAAGAAACTGTTACATGTGAAAACTAGAACTTTAACAAAATATTCAAACCAGTGTTATTAAACAAAAATATTATTTTTAATTTATTTAATAGATTTCAAAAATACAATAGATTCCCACAAAGGCTTACTGTACAATTTTAGAAATGAATGAAATACATTTATATGCAACAATATAAGTGAGTCTTAGAAACAGAACATTGAGTGAAAATTAGTCACTTGTATCAGTCTATATTCAGTATGATACAATTTTATAGAACTCAAAAAATATAAAAATGTAAGCAATATATTGTTCAATTGAACAAATATATTAGATGAAACTTTTTTTTTTTTAAAGGCAAGTGAAGTGAGCACAATGTTCACAAGTGGTCATCTCTTGGTAGGGAAGACATAGGATAAGGAGTGGGGAAGGTACATATAGATGGCATGGCCCAGCCAAAGTCCTATTTTTAAGCTGGCTCTTAAGCTTATGGGTATTCATTTCATTATTATGCCTTATAACACCATATAATGCACATTTCATTTGTATGTATCAAATATTACTTGTAAAAGAATGGTTGCAAAAATGATTAAATCATATATGCAATCAGAGTAAACAGGCAAAGATCTCATCCTTCTCCTTATGTCAAATGATCACTCCTATCCTCATCACCAGCAAGTGAGAGACTCCTCAGGGCTTCATAGTCTGCCGACCTAGGATATCGACTATCTGCTATCTATACACTAGTCGAGAGCTGTGTTATGAGGAGCTGAAATATCCACGAACCCACCTGCCATCCATTCAGAGACACTAAGTACAGAAAGAAATACAAAAGGAAGGGTGGAGCACTATGACAACTCCCTGGAAAATAGCATCATCAAAACTGAAGTACTGAAGTTGAGGCAGAATGGAGAGAACAGAAGAGCATGCCAAAAAGTTGAGTTTTTTATGTATTCTATTTGGACAGAGATCTAGACTTTTGGGATTTAGATCTCTAGATGATGTTCCCTGAAAAGTGGGAATCTAACCAGAAGGTATGCACATTAATATGTCCTCCATATACAGATGCAGGAAGCAAATCTGATCATCACATAAGATGACAGATATAAGAACAAATCTCTTGACAGATACCAAACAAAGCTTCTATGAAAGATTACTGCAGAGGAAGGGAACAAAAATACCCCCACAAACTCAGAGGAAGATCATTTCTCTGAAAAAATAATATTATATTTAAGGAAATCAGAAATCTTACTGAACTGTAAATTTCTTGAGGGCAGGGGCCAAGTCTTGTTTACTACTATGTTTTTAACATTAAAGCAGTGCCTGACATAAAGTACTGATATAGTGACTTAAAAAAAAAATAAATTAAACGATTTAGCATCTATAATAGGAAGTAAAACAGACCTCATTGTAAAAGATACAGAAAACTATACGAATAAATATAAGATAAAAAAAGTAACAATAAAGAAAGAAAGATGAATAAGATAAGAAACTATAAGTAACAAAAAAATATATTGGCAGAATGCAAATTCACATTAAAGGCAGTAAATACCAAAATAATAATATAGAAAGAACACAGTGTAACATTTCAAGGAGGATAACAAATCTATCGGAAGAGACCAAATATATGCTGTAAGGTTCATTAGTTTCCAATTTAATTGGCCAAAAAGCAACATATTCAGAAATAGATACTGCTCAGCATAAATTCCCTTGGTTTCCATGGTCCCTAATGGGACTATATTTAATTGTAAAGATGGTCTCAAATTTGCCCACTCCCTACATCTACAACATTGCAATATGACATAACAGTTTCTCCAATTAATAACTAGTCTATTTCTTCACCTCTTGAAGATGGATAGTGAGATGGCTTTTTTTGGCCAATAGAGCCTTAGCATCACCTTAGCAATGCAATCAGAGGCTTGAGAAGTGATTGTGCTTTGGGGCTTCCCCTGGCTGGCTGCTTTAGAAACTCTCAAAAGTGTGGTTCCAATACCAGACACGTGCACTATATCAGTAAGACCTCTAATTGACACACCAGCTGACTTCAGTGACATGAGTGTGCACATATGAGATTTATAGAAGAACTTCCTAGCTGAGCCCAGCCCAAATTACTGGCCTACAGAATTGTGAGCTAATAAATGATTGCCTTTTTAAGCCATTAAGTTTTGGGGTGGTTAGTTATGCAACAAAAGCGAGCAGCCACAGAGGCAGTCAGTTGTCAACGATACACTCTACCCAAGAGGGGGCCGTGAATCTGAGCTCAATCCTGGCTGCACCTCCTCCTCCTTATACTTGTATTTAATCATCACTTGGGAAGAACTTGATCTAGTTTTGTGTTATGAGGAAATGTTTCAGAATTATGAGACTATGCTGGTTTTCAAGCTAAAAACAGTTTCACTAAAGCCATGTCCTCAAGAGAAGGCAGGGGAAGGGGACAAGGGCATCAAAGTCAGTATCCAAGTAACCTTGAGCAGGTTAACTGTGATGTATAACCTTTAGCGCAGGCATGTCCAACCTGCAGCACAGAACAGCTTGGAATATGGCCCAACAAATTCTTAAAACATTATGAGATTTTTTTGTGACTTTTTTTTTTTTTTTTTAGCTCATCAGCTATCATTAGTGTTAGTGTATTTTACATAAGGCCCAAGACAATTCTTCTTCTAACGAGGCCCAGGGAAGCCAAAAGGTTGTGCACCGCTGCTTAGCTTTATGGTTTCCTGGAAAGTACATTTACCAAAACTTCCCTAAAAAGCAGAGGAAAAACTAAGATAAAAACTATCAGAGGGAAAAGGGAACATATAAAGGGCAGAAATGGAGTTTGTCATTCATTCATTCATCTATCCATTAAAAACTATATATTTATTGAGTGTTTAGAATATGCTGGGCTCTGGACTATAGGCCCAGGTAGTGAACATATAGAGTAGTGAACAAAACTAGGATGTCCTCTGTTTCATCAAACTTGCCGTCTCAACTTTTAGATTGTGATTCCTGAAAAGACCAGGATAAATGGCACAAAACTAATAACTTAAGCTATATAGGTGGCAAAACTAATCAAGTAGAAAAACTCCAATGAATCCAGATCAAAAGGATGATTACTATCAAAGCAAACCTATTCCTAAATGCATCCTGTCAAAAATGTTTAGTTACAAGAATAAAGCCTCACAAACATCCAAGCATGGAAAAAACCACACACACACACACACACACACACCAATTAACCACATTTTAAAAAAATCAGTCTTTCTTCAGACTTCTCTTTTGATACAGAAATCATTACAATAAAATTACAGAATTTTGAGCAGAAATTGTACAACTTGAGAATTATATACCTAAACAAATAGAATAGAAAATATCCTCACAAATGTATCCATGCATACCAACCATGCATCCTTCTTGAAAAACTATCTAAAGCCATACTTAAACTCACTGATAGATTAAGAAAAAGTATGAGGACAAAAATAAGAAAGATAAGATAGAATGATCTAATTGGGAATAATAAAATCAGTTAAATATAAAAATAAAATAATTAGAGCAAATATATTTTAAAAGCTAAATAGAAATCATAAACATTATTCTTCAAAAAATAAGAGGGGAAGCTGGGATGGCTCAGCAAGTTAAGCACTTGCTTTGCAGTCCCAGAAACCAAGGATTGAATCCCCTATCCCGGCCTGTGCGGACTCATATGCTGAACTGAGGTGTGTCCCCAGTTCGGTTCTTGGTGGGCAACCTTCCCATGTGGGAGGCCCCTGGTTCAGCCCCCAGCTCTCAGGGGCATGCCTCCCATGTGGGACACCCCCGGCCCAGTTCCTCTCCTTTGTGGCCCCCTGCCCACATGTGTGGAATGAAATTATGTTAAAGACTGATGATGTACAACTATGAAGACTGCTCTAGGTCCTCCCCCTTCTCTGTCTGTCTCTGTCCATCACCCTCTCTGTCAAAAACAATAAAATAAATCTTAAAAAAAAGAAAAAAAAAAGAAACATGCTGTAAGAGTAATTATTTTTTAAACTCACACCTCCTCTAACATCTAAGATTATATTAACAAAGGTCAAGGTATAGGGCTGGGGAAGAGCAGTATTATCTTTGTGGGAGTGGTAAGTATGTTAAATTCTACCATTTAACTAGGAGACATAAAAATGCTGTTTGTGGGGAAGCCAGGATGGCTCAGTGGGTTAAGCGCTCACTTTGCAGCGCCAGGGACCAGGGATCGAATCCCGGCCCCGGCCCGTGCAGAACCATATGCTGAACTGGGAGCTCCCTCAGTTCAGTTCTCTCTCTGTCTCTGTCTCTGTATCTCTCTCTCTGTCAAAAATAAAAATAAATAAACAAAAATATATTTTTAAAAATAATGCTGTTTGCCCTTAAATTTGACAGAGCTATATAGATGAAAGGATGCTTTTGAGGAACTAAAAAAAAAATAGAACTCACTACCAAACATATACTCTATGAAATATTAACAAAGGATGGAATAGTCTATTTGCCCGAAGACAGAAAAGAATGGGAAAAGAATCACCCAAAGAATCACAAAGAAAACATAATAAAAATAAGTAAGGCTAATATTTTTTTTAGAACAATATTTGTGAATGGCTTAAACTCCTGAGGAAACAAAAAAGTAGAATCATAAAACAAAATCCAATTATGTACTTATTACAAAGATCCACCTAGGACAAATGAGTACAAAAAGAATGAGTAAAGGTGAGCAGAGATATATTAAAGAGATAAAAATAAACTTTTTAATATGAATATTAGACAAAAAAATCAAGGCAAAACATTAAATATTTTAGGAGAGATTTTATATTAAGGAGGTACAATTCAACACAAATACACAATGTTTATATGTCAAATAATATTGCATTGTCAGAATGCATATATCTCTATAGATGAGAGTTAAATAAAAAAGCAATAAAGGACTTCAACGTCTCTCACAATTGATCAAAGAAAATCAAGGAAGAAAAAAATTAACTATGATGTGAAGAGCTTGATAATATAATTAGTAAGATTAAATCCCCTACTCTAAATAAAATAACTTTCATCTGTGGTGCCCATGGACTCCTTCCCAAAGATGATCTTTATTATGATATACTCTTCCATAAGAATTGTGTCAATAAAATTCAAGTAAAAGACATAGCAGGTATATTTCAGCGAAAAAGAAAACTAGAAATTAATAATAACAGATAAAATCTTAAAATTCAACCACTTTAAAATAACTACTCTTTTAAAGGAATTTTGGGTCAGAAAAAATATCAAAATACTACTTTGGGTTATTATACAATGAATAAAATAAGAATACAACATGTCACAAGTTATATAATACAGTTAAAATAAAAATCATAGGAAAATTCATAGTTTAATAAAATTTATTAGTAAACAAACAAACGAACAAAAACATTGAACCAAACATGTGACTTAAGAAGCTAGTAAGAAAAAAGAAAAATTATAGAAATAATAAACAAATTTAATAGCTAGTTCTTCAAAACTAGCCCTGGCAAAACAAATCAAGAAAAAGATATTGCATCAGTTGTAACATGTGCAATCTTTTGAGCAATACTTTTTCACTCTGATTATTATTTTATACATAGTCCCAGCTGCAGAACAGGTATTACTTATCTTAGAAAAAGAGATTGTTTGCATGGAAAGATTAATAGCACTATTACCTTTCTAATGTTTCGCACTTTTTGAATTGTCTGTTGTTTCACATGATTATATTTAGGAAAAAAAAAGTTTACCAAAAAATAAAATAAAACCATATTGAGCCATTAGAAAAAGAATGAGATAATTGAGTAAAAATAGATTTATATGATTATACTGGTACTTAAATTATAACAAAATATTTTAAACCCATCTATATTAACAAATTTAGCCTGTAGATGAATTGATATTTCAATAGGGAAATATAAATTATCAAAGTTGATTCAATAAGAGATAGAAAACAACCTACACATGTCAATAACTTTGAAAGAAAATTGGTTTCAAAGAATTTATTCCCCCAAATTACCCAGATACAGATATTAATTCTAACACATTTAAATAAGGGGGATGTTTTTAACTGCTCTAGAGCTTGTTGTGGGGGGTGGCAGGGCTAGGGGGAATGAGGAAATCTTATTAATTAATACTACAAAATTGGGATGGTTCAGTGGGTTAAGTGCACACTTTGCAGCCCCAGGGACCAAGTATAGAATCCTGGCCCTGGCCCGTGAGGACCCATATGTTGAACTGGCATGTGCCCTGCACGGCCCCCGCCCACCTGTGTAGAAAGAAACTATGGAGACTATTCTGGCCCCTCCCCCTTCTCTGTCTCTCTCTGTCTCTGTCAAAAACAATAAAATAAGTCTTTAAAAATACTACAAAGCTACAATCACCCTTATTCAAAAAATGAACAAAAATGGCACAAAAGAGAGCTTTACAGATATAAATTAGATGTTACATGCAGAAACTTTAAGTAAAATATTATCATGACTTAAGGAGGTTTATTTCTGGTATCCAAGGATAAATCCATGTTAGAAAATCTACCAATAAACAGAGAGACACACTATGTCTCCAAGGAAAGACAATATTACAGAGATGTCAAGTCTACTTCAATTGTTTATAAATATTATCCAATCATCATCAAAATCCAACACAGAAAAGCAAATATAATAGCCAAGAAAATGTTGAAAGAGAAGAAGAGAGGCAAGTTTGGCATTACCAAATTATATAACAAAACTACAAATATCACATAAACATTGCAGCACTGATATAAAAAATTATTTGTATTAGCAAAGTTAAAAACAACCTATTTATTCATTGGTCAGTAGGAATAGGTTAAAACTTCTTTATGCTACACCCATGTAAATGAATAGTATGCAGTGATTAAAAGTTGTAGAAGAGCATGGAAGGATACTCTTTACAAATAAATTAATAGGATAAAATTTTTTAAGAATGCAATCTAGTTACAGAGATATAAACTTTAAAAGGTACATATTAAATAAACAAAGGATATTTTTCCATAACAGGATTAAATGATTTCTAATTTTACTATTTGGTCTCTTTAATATTTCCCAAATTGTTCAAAACAAATTTATTGCCATTGTTTTCTTAAAATATTATTTTTTAAAGGTCAGATTCTCTAAAATCCAGCATTCTATTAATTTAAGTGTGCTTATACATGACTGAAATTCATTTGAAATATATATCAAGGAAATCTGTGCTCTGTGCCAATGGCAGGCATCTGGATATGACTCACCAAAAAAATTACTATATGTCTCAAGGAAATATTAAAACAAATAGCCCAGCACTGCACTGATTGCATAGAACTGTATATATTCACTTTGTGCACTGGACAGGAATTTTTCATTTCATACATCATTTACAACTTGCTGCTGTGATTTTGCAAAATCAGTCCATACCATTAGCACACACAACATAAAAAAAAGAAACACCCAATGTTCTCATTGTTGAAAAATTCAAGTATTTGGAGCATTGATGTGTATAAATGTTAGTATTCTATCTAAGCAGAAGTTGCTCTGATAACCAGGATGAGGGCAGCACGTGACCAGGCACCTCAGGTAGGAGTCAAATATCCTGGGTCAAGCAGACTGACTTTAAAATATATAGTCCAAGCTTAGCTTGTGCTCATAAATATACTTAATTTTAAAACTACTTGGAAATAAATGAAAACAAAATGGTAAAAGTCATAAGCAAATCCTTCCAGAAATTTTTCTGTGTGTGTTTTGTTTTGTTTCTTTACTATTCTTTTAATGGGAACCGCCTATGATTTCTAAAATATTTTATCAAGGCATTTGATACAAGCCATCTGGTTTACTCAACACTTAATAAAATGGAATGTCTGATGCATCACTTAAGTCCACACTCTCTCTTAACAGTGTCACTATTTTTAAATCACTGCACGGACGAGTATATTTCCCCAGCAACACAAAATCTTGCCTTGTATACTCCAGGACAAAGAGAAAGATGTTTTGCAGTATAATAAAATGTTCCCAGGGTCAGAAGTGTTGTGGGATAGCAAAAAAGGCTTAGGAATGGCAAATGTCAACTTGGTTCTGCTATCAACACATCTTGAACAAAACTCTCCTTCTCTTCTTTTCCCTATGTAGAAAAACTCAAACCACAATTATCTGGTGAGTACATTTGCCATATCCTCAAGTTTTGCTATAATCATGGAAATTAATTCCGAAAAGTATTCAATCAATGCCAAATAACATTCTATTTTACTACTCTATGACCTTTCTTATCATTGTGTTTCATTCATTTCTAAACAATAAGATTCCAGATGCATCTATAAGCCATCCACATGACACTCCCCAAGGCTAGCCATAACTAACCACTGAAATTATCAAAGCTCGTGACTCAAAATGAAAACACCTTCCTTACAAATTACCTATTGTCCCTACCTACATACCAACAAAATCTTTAGCAACTAAACTCATTTTTTCAGGACCAAAAGTTTAGTTGGTGAGTACACATGTGCAGAGGGCATCAAAACTCTCATAACAAATGTTGAAATCATGCTGGAATATCAGAAAAGAATATAGGAGTTTGGGAAGAAAGGCCATTAATGTTTAAATTGTTCATTTTTATGCCACACATATTCCAAATCATTATGTCTAAGAAATCAGACAAGAGAACACCCTTTCTGTTGAAATCAACCTTCAACTACTTTGATTAAAACAAAGTACTGTGAAGAAAGACAGCATGGGTAATTCTAGGGCATTCCAACTAGGACATGTGTACATACCAACATAAGAGTTCTTCTTTGATTTATCTTTCCTTCATCACAGAAGAATTCAAGAAATCCAGAAGCCTGTAAATTAAAGAACAAAAGTTTGGTTTAAGAAAAAGCATCTAGAAAATAACAACCAAACAAAATGATCAAGAAGAACTGAGAGTGGTAATGTGTTCTCAGCTAAAAATGAGGCATTCTGAGTGGGAAGTTGATAAAAATCTGCAAGCCATGAAGGTCATGGTCAGAATGCTTCACCACATCTCAAAATGGAAATACTGTTTCCAATTAAAAAGAAAGCCTGTGGAGTATAATTCATTGCCCTTCTCGCCCCTCAAAGAAGTAGAAGATGGTAATAGAAATTCAATTCACATTAACAAATTACTAATGATAGATAGATTTTAACTTATTAGTAGTTTAAGCACCTATTTATGAAAAGACTGAAAGGAATCTGTGATTTTTCTCAAAGGTCTCAATCTGGGCAAAGCACAAAGTAACAGCAAATTTCTTCTCCAAAAAAAATTAGGGTTCTAAGTCAAGAATGAAACTCATAACACAAAATCTTAATATAAAAACAGCCAATCTAAAACTCTATTATATATATACTTTTTTAATTTTTTGCAAAAAAAAAAAAATAATTTAAGTGTGTCTTTGCCTCATTTATATTTCTGTGGGGGAATAAATGCCTTACTTATTGTGTGGAAACCAGCATGGCTCATATATTGTCACCAGCATCATACAAACAGAATATGATAGAGCATAGGTAAAAGACATAGTATACAAAAAGTAAGTGCCAAGAAAGAAATTTAAAGTCCAGAAATCTAGCAAGAATATAAGAAGCAAAAAGTGACTACAAATGTTTTAACTATTCCACACAATGTTAGTCCAGAATTAAACTACCCATCAGTGAATTTCTAGTCTTGCAAGAAAGAATAATCTTACTAAATTATTTATCATAAATATCTACGTAGAGAAATAAAATTTGAGATAGTAAAAGATGGTAGAAAATGGTTCCATAACCAACTTGCCATTATTCCCAGACTAAAATGGGTAAATTAGGACAGCCTGGAAGAACAAAACTTTTTTTTTTTTTTTT
>PVKE010048234.1:0-11659 GCA_004027555.1 Craseonycteris thonglongyai | reverse complement strand
ATGGTGAATAATCTTTTTAATGCATTGTTGTATTCTGTTAGCTAAAATTTTATTTAAGATTTTTGCATCAGTGTTCATCAGTGAGATTGGCCTATAGTTTTCCTTTTTGGTATTGTCTTTCCCAGGTTTTGGTATTAGGGTGATATTAGCTTCATAGAAAGAGTTGGGTAGTACTGCGTCCTCTTGAATTTTCTGGAGTAGTTTGAGGAGGATGGGCATTAGTTCTTTGAATGATTGGTAGAATTCATTAGTAAAGCCATCTGATCCAGGTCTTTTGCCTTTGGGCAATTTTTGGATAATTGTTTCAAGTTCTGTACTGTTGATTGGTCTATTTAGGTTATCCAAATCTTCTTGGTTCAGTTTAGGTAAACTATGTTTCTAGAAATTTGTCCATCTCCTCTAGATTGTCAAATTTGTTAGCATAGAGTCTTTCATAATAATCTCTTATGATTGTATTTCTGCAGCATCAGTTGTAATCTCTCCCCTATCATCCCGTATTCTGGAAATACGAGATTTTTCTCTTTGCCCTTTGGTGAGCCTAGCCAGTGGTTTGTCGATTTTATTGATTTTTTTCAAAGAACCAGCTCTTTGTGGCATTCATTTTATCTATTGTTTTTCCATTCTGAATTTCATTAATTTCTGCTTTGATTTTTATTAATTCTTTTCTTCTGGCTTTGGGGGACCTCTGTTCTTCTTTTTCTAGCTCTATGAGATGAGATGTGAGGATGTTTACATGTAGTTTTTCTTGTTTCTTGAGATAGGCCTGTAATGATATAAATTTCCCTCTTAATACTGCTTTCGCTGTGTCCCAGAAATTTTGGTACATCGTGTTTTCATTGTCATTCGTTTCTACAAATGTTTTAATCTCTTGTTTTATTTCCTCCTTGACCCAGTCACTTTTTAATAGCATGTTGTTCAATCTCCACATATATGTGGTTCTCTCTGCACTTGTTCTTTTGCAATTGATCTCTAATTTCAACGCTTTGTGGACTGAGAATATACCTGGTATGATTTGGATGCCCTTAAATTTGGTGAGGTTGGACTTAAGTCCCAGGATATGGTCTATCCTTGAAAATGTTCCATGTGTACTAGAGTACAATGTATAGCCCTTTGTTGTAGGATGGAATGACCTGTAAATGTCAATTATGTCCATTTCCTGCAATGTATCATTTAAAGCTGCAATTTCCTTATTTATTTTGTGCTTGGATGATCTGTCCAATGTTGTCAGGGGGGTGTTTAGATCCCCTACTATAATTGTATTTTTGTCAAATTCTCCCTTTAGATCTGTTAGTAGTTGCTTTATAAATTTTGGTGCTTCCTGATTGGGGGCATATATATTGATGAGTGTCATGTTTTCTTGGTGTATTGCCCTTTTTATCAAGATGTAATGTCCATTTTTATGTTTTATTATTTTTTTTATCCTGACATTTATTTCATCAGAAATCAGTATGGCCACTTGTGCTTTTCTCTGACTGCCATTTTCCTGGAGTATTGTTTTCCATCCTTTTACCCTGAGTCTATGTTTGTCCCTGTGGCTGAGGTGTGTCTCTTGTAGGCAGCATATGGTTGGATTTTGTTTTTTAATGCAGTTTGCTACCCTGTGCCTCTTTATTGGTGAATTCAGTCTATTTACAGTCAGGTTGATGATTGATAATATGAGAATATCCTGTACTCATTTATTCTTTCTTTTTTATTTTTTTGTTGTTGAGTTAACCATCTTCTGGAGGGGCTTTGGATTCTGAGGTGTGCATTGTGTTTGATATGGTTCTTTTAGCTTTGCGCATGAGTATGTTTTCCCTCTGGGGGGTTGCCTATCAGATGGGCTTCTCTTTATTTTTTCTTTTGGGCTCAGTTGTGGGAGGAGATTTTGGGAGAGGGTTGGGGAAGCAGATAGCTTCTGTGCCCTGGGGCACTTCAGGTTGCTGTCTTAGCTGTTAGAAAGCAGGGTAGTGAGGGTGTGGCCGGGGGTGGGGGCCTGTGAGTAGGATCTAGGGTGGGCCTGAGACAGAATAGCAGATTCCTCTTTCAGCAGGGGGGCTGGTGGTTCAGTGTGCGCGGGGCGCAGGAGCTCTGGTCTTTCTCCATTCTGCTTGGCTGCTTTTTTTTTTAATCGCATCTGTGAGCATGTGGGTGGCGGCACGGGTGGTTTAGGGCTTGGCAGAGGCCCTGTTGGCCACGCGGGAGGGGGTGCAGCAGTGGCCTGGTCAGCAGCACACCCAAAGCCAGGTCGCGCGCTTGGGTATAGGCGCTGCAGCGGCCCGGTTGGCAGCCTGCTTGCGTGCAAGGGCAGCAGCGCCGGATCAGCCTGGTGGGCGGGGCATCGAAAGCCGGCCTCACGTGCGGCACCACGGCAGCTTGGTAGGTGGGGCGCTGAAAGCCCTGGGGCGCACAGGCCACAGCTCTGTCAGCAGCCGCTCTATGCTCCCAGCTTTGTTGAGACCGCCGGATTCACTCTAAGCACCTCTAATGCAGCTATGCCCACTCAAGCCCCAGCCCTCATTCCAAGAGCCCTGTCTTCAGAAGGCGCTCCCTCACAGTCAATGTCCCCTGTAAATCAGGGGTGCCGAGCTGTTGTGGGCTGGTGCCCTGCTCTCACCCCGCCTGCCGGGAAGTGCAGCCGCCCTGCTCCACAGTCCCTGTTCCGCTTTAGGCTCTGTGATCTGATTAGGGCACCGTGTGCTGTCAAAGTTCGGATGTTAAATTGTCCACAGTCTTGTGGGGCTTCCACGCTCCTTAGGTCACAGTTTCCAGCCCGCCCTCAATATAGCTCCACTTTGACCATAGTCCCCCAACCCCCCTTTGTTTTTGCCAGCCCCGGGCTGCGCTCCGAGTCCCTGTCCTCAAACTGCTTCTTCCCCTTCCCTCTCCCGCTCTCCCCTTTTTCCTCTAACCTTTGGGTGTTATTCTGCGTTGTGTGGTTCTCTCAGTTGAGAGTGCTTCTCAGGGTTTCCCCCGTGGATTCCCCTTTGTTCATAAGTCCCTTTTTAGGCAGTTATCGGGTTCTCCTCTCATGCCGCCATCTTATCTCCTCTCCTATTTCCTTTATTAAAATTACTTCTAGTGTTGAGGGAAATGCCTGCTGTCTCATACAGAAGTTACTGATTTCATGTGGCTTTTTTTTTTTTAATTTATTGTTTTGACAGAGAGAGAGAGATAGATAGATAGATACAGAGACAGAGAGAGAACTGAACTGGGAGCACTCTCCAGTTCAGCATATGGGTCCACACGGGCCAGGGCAGGGATTCGATCCTCAGTCCCCAGCGCTGCAAAGTGAGCGCTTAACCCACTGAGCCATCCCAGCTTCCCTTCATGTGGCTATTGAGCATTTGAAATATGGCTTGTCCATATTGAGACATGCTGTAAGTTTTGAATAGTTGGTATGAAAAGAGAATGTAAAATGTCATTAATACTTTTGAAATATTAATTGCATGTTAAAATAATGTTTTAGCTATGTTTGATTGAATAAAACATTAATAAAATTAATTTTACCTGCTTTTACTCTTTAAAATATACATACCAGAAAATGAAAAACTACAAATGTGGTTTGTATAGTGGCTTGCATTATATTTCTATTGGGTAGTGCTGTTCTAGACCAGCCCCTAATTTTACTGATGAGAAGGCTAAGGTTCAGAGGGTAAGTAACTGAGCTGAGTTCTTTCCATTGCCTGTAATCTCTCCCTGCTCATAGGTGAGGTGCTCAAGAAGATGGAACTCTGAACCATTAGAGAACAATTTAGTGTATGGTGATTATCATATGTTGCAGGATCTGTGCCTGTCATTGCATATTAGGTGTAATGTTTGTATGTGTGTGTGTGTATGTTTGTGAATGTGTAAACATATATAGGGAGGGGAATTCATTTTGTTTATAATACTGATATTTAGACTCAGTTTTACCTTCCTATATATGTTAGAGGCCCTATATTTACTTATGAAGAAAACACATTAAAATATTAGACATTAGCAGTTGTAACTCTGGGATAAATAAGACATGGTGATCATTCAAGTGGATACTTTAATATGTATTTCTTATTATAAAGAAGATTTCAGATTGTTTTGAATGAACCTTGGTGGACAAAGTAGCAAGGTTTTCGGACTGTATCTCTTTGGATGGAGGAGAGGTCAGTGAAGAGAGGTTTCTTAGCAAGTGTTCTGAAGAAAGAGCTTATGAGTGGGTAGTTACTGTCTTAACCAAGGACACTTCTGACATTCCAGCTGAGGAAGAAATAGCTAGGGCTGGCTGGTGCCAAAGCACTGACCCTGGAATGTGAATTTCCTATCAGTTTTGTGAAAATGGTGGTCTTTAATTGGCAAAGATAAAAGGAAAGAAATTTGTTGTCTATTATTTTTAGTTGAGATTTTGTTTTCCTAATCAACATAGGCACTGAAATTAACATCTTAAAAGATGTTCACTTTATGCAGCTTCAGATCTAGTCTTTCTTTTTGGCCCACATAGTTCTAAGACATTATCAGTTTGTGATTAGTGACCCAGTGATACTAATGAACATGCAAATGCACCTTGTTAGGCAGCCTCTGACACTTCAATTAATATGCATGAATTTACCTTTCAGAAAGAGTAGTGTGGGGGTTGAAAGAAGATAAGTGATGACTTCAAGAAAGACAGCTTTTAAAAATATTTTCAGAATATCATTTTTCAATGCATTTTGTTGGTTACAAGCAGCCCCAGTTGATCCTAGCTCTAGAGAAACAAAATAAGATAGCAATCTGAATGGGTTCCTTTGAGTGGTCCAAAGTAAATAGTAAACTGTGTTCTATGGGGTGAATGAAGTTTAATGCAAAGTACCATGACCATCCACATCCCATATAGCCCAAGCCACCATAAACCCAGTTTATGTCATGTCACCAGACATATATTGAGTATACACCGTTTATTGGGCACCATAGGCAATATATGAAAAGAACAAAGATTGGGGGAGTACATATTATTTAAATGTGACAGTGGTAGATCTCAGCCCTTAGTATTTATAACTTTTGTTGTTTCTAATCTGGGAAAAGAATGTGGCATTTTTACAGAATGAATCTGACAGAAGCCTTGTCGTAGAATGATTGCATTATGATTTATATTCTGCAGTTCATGAACTGATTTCATGTGTTGTCATGTTAAATGTCATATCCCACTTCTAGCAGTAACTAAATTTTTTCTTTCTTTTGGGTCCTTGGGACAGTCGTTTAGGATACTGAGAGACTTGTCATCATTGGGAATCATATTGAACATGGAAAGGTAGCACACATTCCTGTATTCCCTCCCTTTATCTCTGCTCCAGCTATTTATATCAGGCACCATGGAGTTACTAGTGAATATAAAAATGAAGAACTTAATCTAGTAAAAGAGAAAGACAAGGCAGAATGTAAAGTGTGCTATGATAGAAGACCCAAGTGCTGTTGGAACACAGAGGAAGGAGTGATTATTCTGGTGAAGAAGGGTAGAATGAGGTCAGAGAAGGAGGAAGCCCATATAGTCAGTGGTATTTGAGCTGGGTCTTGAAGGACAGATTGGTAGAATTTTGACAGATGGAAGTGGGGTGGAAAGGTATCCCAGAGGTAGGGAACAGAGTGACCAAGAATATGACAAGCACGAAAGCCATGGTGTGAAGGTGGCGGGAACATGGGGCATGAAAAGGAGTGGGCAGACAAGACTAGAAAAGTGAGTCAGGCAAAATTTGGAGAGTTTGAAAGGCTAAAAAGCGCTGACATGTTTTAGACAATGGGGAGCTATCAGGAGCAGGGGGTGGTGTAATTGTATCTCCTTTGGATGGATGGCTGAAAATTAAGAGGCCTAGTTCTAGGGCCAGCCTTTCCTCTAATTAGCCCCTTGACCTTGGGCACGTCCCTTCACTCCTCTGAGTGTCAAAGAATCCCATGTGTAAGATAAAAGGCGGGGTAACAATTATTCAGTCCATCGGTAAACAAATACTGTAGTTACAAAGGGCTAGTCTGTGCCAGGGGCTGCTGCTGGGACACAAGACCAAACACACAGGGCCCCTGTACTGTGGAGGTGATATTCTGGTGGGAGAGATAGACAATAAACAGTAAAGAAATAAGTATATAGAGAATGGCAGGCCCTGATAGGGGCTATAAAGCAAGTAAAGCTGAGTGAGTGGAGTGAAAAGTGGTGCTATTTCCAGATGGATAGCCCAGAGAAGGTGGAATGAAGCGAGAGAAGCCATGGAAATATTTGGAACCTCTCTCAGCTCTCAATAGTAGGTATAATTGAGAAGCTATGGGCTGTCAGTCTCATCAACATTGTTTAAAATTGGTTCCCAAATAGATGTTCTCAACATCTTCAATTCTACCAGTATGGTTATTGATGGGAAGAATCTTTTTAGCACACCACCTTATATATTTTTGAGTCTTTTTATTTATTTATATATTTTTAATTGTTAAATTTATTGGGGTGACATTGGTTAGTAAAAATTACATAGGTTCCAGGTGTGCAATTCTATAGTACTTCATCTATTGTTGCAGTATGTGTTCACCCCACTTTTTAAATAGCTTGGATAAGTACAACAGAATCTCATTTTATTTATTTATTTATTTTATTTTTTAAAAAGATTTATTGTTTTTGGCAGAGAGAGAGATACAGAGACAGAGACAGAGAGAAGGGGGAGGGCCCAGAACAGTCTCCATAGTTGCACATAGTTTCCACATAGTTTCATTCCACAGGTGGGCGGGGCTGCACAGGGCAGGAACTGGGTCAGGGTTTCGCCTCAGTGAGAACTGAACTGGGGGCACTCCCCAGTTCAGCATATGGGTCAGCACGGCTGGGGCCAGGATTTGATCCTCGGTCCCTGGGGCTGCAAAGTGAGTGCCTAACCCACTGAGCCATCCCGGCTTCCCCAGAATCTCATTTTAGAAAACAATTTCTTTGGTGTTCTGGGACAATGCTACTTGTGTTGGTAAATTTGGATCCTGCCTGTCCCCTTCAGCACATTATCCATCTCAAGCCTTTGTTGCATATGAAAGGTGCTAGGGTTTCACCAACCAGGTTGAAGGCAGTTCTGTTCCATATACTGAATTGCTCCTCCAAGTTATTTTAATATCAATTAAAATTAAGTGGGAGCTCTGGGATAGCCCTGTTTCTGTTTTTTAAGATTTATTTTTTCTGTTTTTGACAGAGAGAGAGAGAGAGAGAGAGAGAGAGAGAGAGAGAGAGAGAGAGAGAGATATGCAGAGAGGGAGAGAGAGAGATATCCAGAGAGACAGAAAGAAGAGAGAGGGCACAGAACAGTCTCCATAGTTGCACATCATTGGTTTTTCCACATAGATTTATTCCAGAGGTGGGCGAGGGGCTGCATAGGGTAGGAACTGGGTCAGGGTCTCATCCCAGTGAGAACCGAACTGGGGGCACTCCCCAGTTTAGCATATGGGTCCAAACAGGTCGGGGCTGGGATTCGATCCTTGGTCCCCAGGGCTGCAAAGTGAACACTTAACCCACTGAGCCATCCCGACTTCCCCCTAGCCCTGTTTTAATTCTTAGGAGTTCTTTGCTGCCAGTTATAGTCATAACAGTGGCATCATGATTTTTTAAAAGAATCGTTAATAAGCTGGGTCTATCCTGAGGTCTTACAGTTTTATTTATAGACAATAATTGTCAACTGAAATGTTGAAGAATGCAAACATTCTTCTTTGGCCCTAAACTTTCTTGGAGATGTGAAACAGTTGAGTGGTAACCAGCAGAAGAGTGTTTATTATAAAACTGTCTTGTTGGTTATGTTAATATGAGATATTAGGTTGGGAGATCTGGAGTTACTATTTATTGATGACTGTTTCTGTAGAGCTTTACACTGATTTCCCAGAAATTATGTCTGCAGGTTGAGAAGCTAGAGTAGAAGACTATACTCTGAGAGACAGTGTAAGACGTGATTCTTGACCTTATGCTGGCACGGAATCCAGGCTGTTGCTTTGTTTCCTTGCCTAGTAGTTCACAGCCAATGAAATGGGCCCTGCTTGAATTATTTAACTCATCTTATTCTTTAATCTATTATTGGGACTTATAAACAGAATGACTTACAAATTTAGCTCTTACACATATATTTTTTTTATCTTTCTTCATTTCCATTTTAACTGAAGATAGAAATGCCTCCTGGGTCTTTGGTTCTGCCTGCTAGTTTATAATCCCTGCTCTAGATTACATCATTTGGCCAGTGCTTGTTGTAATATGATTTATCTTTCAAAAATTAAATTCTTATTACAATTCTCTCATGCATCTGTCTCCCTCAGAATGTTTAGCTATTTGGTATAGAGCTGGATTAAGGGAGGAAGGCACGGAGGGAGGATGCATGAAGGATGAAAAGAAGGAAAGAAGAAAGGGAATTCTGTTTGGACACTGTACTAACAGGTCATGTTAGTATTTGATTTACTTATATCTGAATTTTTAATATTCCATTTGAATATTCTATTTTAATGTTTCAAATATTAAAAATGTTTATTTTAGTAAAATTGTGTGACATTCAAAATGTTGCACAACCATCACCACTGTCCATTCCCAGAACTTTTCCATCATCCCAAACAGAAACTCTATACCCATTAAAAAATAACTCCCATTTCCTCTGACTTTCTGGTAATCTCTATTCTACTTTCTGTCTCTATGAATTGCCTATTCTAGATATATAAATGAGATCTGCAATATTTGTCCTTTTGTGGGTAACTTATCTCACTTAGCATAATGTTTTCAAGGTTCATTCATGTCCTAGCATATATTAGACCTTTATTCTTTTTTATGGCTGAGTAAGTTCCATTGTATGTATATATTATCATATTTAAAAAAATCCATTTGTCTTTCAATGGCTGCTTGTGTTATTTCCACCTTTGACTATTTTGAATAATGCTGGTATGAACATTGATGAATAAGTATCTGTTTGAGTCACTTAATTCTTTTGTATATGTATCTAGGAGTGAAATTGCTGGTTCATATGATAATTCTATGTTTAATTTTTTAAAGCCTGCTTGTTTTCCACAGTGACTATACCATTTTATATTCCCACCAGCAATGTACAGGTTTCTAATTTCTCCACATTCTCTCTTGTTATTACTATTTGTTGTAACAAGTAAACTCCATTGTATGTATACATCATATTGTGCTTGTTCATTCATCTGTCAAAGAACATTAGGGTTGCTTCCACGTATTAGCTATTGTGAATAATACTGCTATGAACAAGGGTGGACAAATATCTCTTCAAGGCCTTGCTTTCAGTTCTTGTGAGTATATACTCAGAAGTGGAGTTGCTGGAACTTACAGTAATTCTATCTGATTTGGGAGGGAACCACCAGACTGTTCTCCATAGCAGCTACACCATTTTAAAATGCCACCAACAGTGCACAAGGGTTTGTTTCTCCACATCATCACCAGAACTTTTGTCTTTTGGTTTTTGATAATATTCATTCTGACAGGTGTGAGGTGATTTCTCACTGTGGTTTTGATTTGCATTTTCCTAATGATTAGTGGTGTTGAGCATCTTTTCTTGTGTTTATTGGCCATTCCTTTGTCTTCTTTGCAGAAATGTCTATTCAAGTTTTTTGCCCACTTTTGAATTGGCTTGTTTTTTTCTTGTTGTTCAGTTTTATAAATTCTCTCTATACTCTGAATATTAACCCCTTGTCCAATATACGATTTGCAAATATTTTCTTCCGTTCTGTAGGTTTCCTTTTTACTCTTTTGATGCACAAAATATTTTTCACAAAAACTGATTTATCTATATTTTTCTTTTGTTAACCTGTGCCTTTGATGTCAGATCCATGAAATTGTTGCCAAATCCAATGTCATGAAGTTTTGTCCTATATTTTCTTGAAAGATTGAGGTCTTACCTTTTGGTTCTTACCCATTTTGAATTAATTTTTAGATATGGTGTTAAGTGTGGTCCAATTTCATTCTTTTGCATATGGATATTCAGTTTTCTTAGCACCATTTATGTAAAAGTCTGACCTTTCCCCATTGAATGGTCTTGCTACCCTTGTCAAAAATTATTTTGTTCCCTCCTTAATTTCAAGTGCATAAAAGAAGCTGCAAAATTGCAGCATTTGAGAGCTTGCTCCCCAGCACGTATGGCCAGTTTGGCTCAAATAAACTCCTATATATAAAAAAATCATTTGGCTCTATATGTGAGAGTTTATTTCTGACCTCTATTTTATCCTGTTGGTCAGTATGCTTGTCTTGATGCTAGCACTACACTATTTTGATTTCTGTAGCTTTGTATTAAGTTTTGAAATCAGGAAATATGAATCTTTCTGCTTTGTTCTTTTTCAAGATTGTTTTGCCTCTTTGGGACCCCTAGATATTCCATATGAATCTTAGGGTGAGTTTTCTATTTCTGCAAAAATAGTCATTGGGATTTTGATAGGGATTGCATTGAACTTTGGGTAGTATGACATTTTAACAATACGCTGCCTTCTAATCCATGAATATAAGATGTTTTTCCATTTACTTATGACTTACTCAGTTTCTTTCAGTAGTGTTTTATAGTGTTTATTGCACAAATTTTTCCGTCCTGAATTAGCTCCTAAGTATTTTATTATTTTTGATGCTACTGTAAATGGAATTGTTTTTGTAATTTCCTTGTCAGATTGTTTGTATGTAGAAATACAACTGATTTTTATATGTTGACTTTGTATCCTGCTACTTTGATGAATTCATTTATTAGTTCTAAGAGCTTTTTTGTGAAGTCTTTATAGTTTTCTACATATAGAATCATATCTTCTGCAATTAGAGATAATTTTACTGCTTCCTTTTCAATTTGGATGCCTTTCTAATTTTTCTTTTTGTTTCCTAATTGCTCCAGTTGGAATTTCCAATATGATGTTGAATAGAAGTGGTGCAATCAGGCATCCTTGCCTTGTTCCTGAACTCAGCGGAAAAGCTTTCAGTTTTTCACTATTGAGTATGATGTTTGCTGGGGTTTTTAATGTATGGGTTTTTATTATGTTGAGGTAGTTTTCTTCTATTTTTATTTTGTTGAGTGTTTTTAATCATGAAGGAGTGTTGAATTTTGTCAAATATTTTTTCTACATCAATCAAGATGATCATATGGTATTTTTCCTTCATATTATTGATGTGGCATATTACACTGACCAGCCTTCACATGTTGAACCATCATTGGATTCCAGGAGTAAATCTAACCTGGTCGTGGTATATAATTCTTTTAATATGCTGCTGAATTTTTTTGCTAGTCTTTTGTTGAAGATTTTTGTATTAATGTTCTTAAGTGATATTGAACTGTAGATTCCTTTTCTTGCAGTGTCTTTGTCTTGCTTTGGTATCAGTATTATGCTGGCCTCATAGAATGAGTTAGGAAGTGTTCCCTCCTCTTTAGTTTTTTGGAAAGTTTGAGGATTGGTATTAGTTCTTTGGCAGAACTCACCAGTGAATCTGTCAAGTCCAAGACATATCTTTGTTGAGATATTTTTGATTGCTGATTCTCTTTTCTTGTTATAGGTCTATTCAGGTTTTCTATTTTTTGTTTCTTTGTGATTTAATTTTGGAAGGTTTTATGTTTCAAAAAATTTGTTCATTTCATCTAGGCTATTCAATTTTTTGGTATAAATTGTTCATAGTACTCTCTTATATATTCTCTTCTTATTTCTATACCATGGGTAGTAATGTCCCTACTTTCATTTCTTTTTTTTTTTTTTTTTTTTTTTTTTTTTT
>PVKE010048233.1:0-11658 GCA_004027555.1 Craseonycteris thonglongyai | reverse complement strand
TAAACTTAAGTATATTTTATTTTATTTTTCTATTAAAATCTTTGGGATGACATTGATTAGTAAAATTATATAGGTTTCAAGTGTAAAATTATATAATACATCATCTATGTTTTGCATTGTGTGCTCATCACCCAGAGTCAGTTCTCCATTCTTCACCGTATATTTGACCACCCCTTTCTCCTCTACCACCTCTCTCCTCACTTACCCTCTGATTATAGAGGTTGTGGAGAAAAATAATTCTTCGTACATTCCAGGTGAAGATGTAAGTTAGTACAGCCACTATGGAAAACAGTATGGCAGTTCCTCAAATAATTCAGAAGAGTTATCGTATCACCCAGCAATCACTGTTCTGGGTATCTACCCTCCAAAAATCTGAAAACTTTTGACCTCATAAATATATGTACCCCAATGTTCTTTGAAGCATTATTCTTGGTGACCAAGACATGGACACAACTAAAATGTCCTTAGATAGATGACAGAAAAAAGCAGTTGTGGTACAATTACACAGTGGAAAATTACTTGGCCATAAGAAAACATGAAATATTGTCATTTGCAACAACATTGATGGATCTTGAGATAATCATGGTAAGTGAAATAAGTCAGACAGACATTACTCTATTTTAAAAAGCAGATTTCACAAACATCTTCACTTTAAAACTATTAGTAACATGACACCTTTCACAATGCCATTGAAAACTGCTATATTATGACTGCTTTTTAACTGCCTTTTCTTTGTTAAGAAATACAAAGATGCTTGACCAAAATGGTGGCATGAGAGGCTCTCTTGGAAAACTCCCCAGGAAGTCACAACAAATAGAACTGAAATTCAACAAAGGATTCCCCACACAAAACACAAACACAGCTAAGAGACCCACTCATTACATTGAAATGCATTAAGGTGGGTAAAGTGGGGGAAATTGAGGAGAAAGAAAAGGAGAAGTGCAGAGACAGAAGTTGTGGGTCTCTGCTCAGAACTCACTGTGGTCAAAGGAGAGAGGAGGGAGAAGGTGGCGGGTGAACATTCTGAACTTTGCTCTGGACCTTATTCTAGGCTCAGGGGAGAGACAAGGTTGTGCATAAGTGGATGCCACAAAATACCATAGCCAGATCTCATTTCAGTCTTTGGAAAGAGAGAAGGAGGGGCAAAGTCAGAGGTGGCAAAAAGCCTCAGCTTGACTTCACTCTGGTTTCTGAGAATGAAGGAGAAGGCTGTGGGTGCATTTCTCTGTCCATGAACATTTCTGCCTGAGTGATAAGCAAATAAGACAGTTGATCCAAAAAACTCTGAATAGAGACCTTGGGGAAAAGACTGAACAGAGAAAAGAATAAACTTTCACTGTTCTCACTGCCCTCAGCAACAGGCCCTAAGAGAAACTGTAGCAGTGCATGTCAGCTTAAAAAGCAAAATATTGCGGAAACCAGGATGGCTCATAGGGTTGAGCATTCATCTTACAGCCCTGGGGTCCAAGGATCGAGTCCCAGGCCCAGCCCATGCAGACCCATATGCTGAACTGCGGTGTGGCCCCAGTTCAGTTCTGACAGGTGTGAGGTCCATGTGGGAGGCTGTTGGCCCTGTTCCTGCTCTGTGTAGCCATGCACCCACCTATGAAATGTAATTATGTAGGAAATCAACTATATGCAGCCATGGAGACTGTTCTGGGCCCTTCACCTTCGCTCTCTCTCTAAAGCAATAAAAATAAATCTTAAAAAAAAGCAAAATATCTATCACTCTAAGAATTGGGAAGACAGTTTCTGAGTGGCAGATACAGAGAGTGGCTAGATTCAGTGACAGGGGAGAAATGGTAGAGGCAAAAGAGTGATAACAAGCAGCAATCACCATCATCCAGAGACACAAACACAACAGCTACATCCCTCAACAAAACTCCACCCTCACTCTTCCTGACTGAAACCAGCCAAAGAGCCCATGGTGACTGAGACACACAGGCCCTTCAGTTTCTGGCATCAGGAGGATCACTGGGGTTTCAAGACTCAGAACACTATATCCCACTAAGTCTTTCCACAAAGGTGGCACACTGAGATCAAGGCAACCTGGTTAGAGGAGAAGCCTACCTCACAGGAAACTACCCACTACAAGAAAAAAAAATCACCCAAAAAGGGGCTGAATATTGATGTAAAAGACACTTCTAGGGAACACCCCTGGAAATTACAACAAACAGAACTATAACTTGACAAAAGACCTCCCACACAACAAACAAACATAGCTAAGAAACTCATTGATCATATAGAAGTACCCACAGGTGGGCAAAGAGGGAGACACTGAGGAAGAGGAAATGGGAGGAGTAGAGATAGGGGTCACAGTTTTCTGCTTGGAATTTTGCAGTCATGGGAGAGAGGAGGAGAAAAGCAGTGAGTGAGTATTCCAGTCCTCACTTAGTCATTGGGACATAAAAATAATGTGTAGAAGTGTGGTCTGTGAGATGACACAACCAGACTTCACTTTGACCCCAGGAGGTAAAGAGGCAGGTGCTTCAGGATGCTGCATCCAGAGTTCACTCTGGTTTGTAAGAAAAAGAGCAAGACAGATGAGGGCACAGAGAAGCTGTAGTCCAACCTTTCTTTGGTGTAGAAAAAAAGGAGATGAAAAGCTGCCAGTGCACTTCTCTGGCTATGAGTAGTCCTGCCTGAGAGTCAGTTTATAAGACAGCTGATCCTAACATTCAGGGAAGACAACTTGAGTATAAGACTGAATGCAGGAGTTAATAAGCCAACACCACTTTCTCTGCTCCCAGCACCAGGCAGAAAACAAAGACAAAAAGACTTGTCACTTTACTGCACATGCCCTTCCAGAGCTCTGCCCTGGAAGGTATTCCAAGGTATACCAAGAAGGTATTCTTGCAACATTAGCAGTGAGTCCCATAAAAAGCCATAACAGTGAGTGTCAGACCAAAAAGCAGAATATCTACAGCTCTGATTATCAGGAAAATTGTTTCTGAGTAACAGATATGATATACAATACACGTAGTTCCAGCAAAGGGAGTGGGGAACAGTAAAGGCAGAACAGCAACCACAAGTTGGCAACCACCATTATTCAGAAACACAAATACAACAGCTGCCTCTTCGAACATAACCCCTTCCACTCTCTTCTTGACTGAACCTAGCTGAATAGCAGAAAGTGATTGAGAAACACAGGCACTTCAGTTCCTGGACTCAAGAAGAGCACTGGGGATCCAGAGGCTCAAAGCTTCATATTCTACCCCATCTCTCACAAGAGTGGCTCACTAAGACTAAGGCAGATTTATGAAGAGAAAAAGCACTCCTCAAAAGAAACTACCTACCAAAAAATAACAACAACGAAAAAGAACACAAGGAAAAATAGAATGATACGTGATATACACTAGAAAACAAAAGAAAACAACTCTTCATATCTAAGAGCAGCAGAATCCACTCCTGTAAAAAACAATTCAATAATATATATGTGTAACCAAGCTAACAAGCCTGCTAAGAAAGAAAATGAAAATCTCCAGAAAACAAACATAAGGATATTGAAATATATAATCTAAATGACACAGAATTCAAGACTGCATTTCTGATAATAGTAAAAAAGATCAAAGGCAAGTTAGAACAGAGAGGGAGATGAATAATCTCAGAGAGTAAATCTGGGAGACATCATGATGAGGGCACAAAAGAAGCTCTTGAAACTTCTATGGGAAAGAAAAAGTAATAGAACAAATAAATCCAACCAGGGAATTCTGAAGCAATACACATCCTCAGCTGAGAGAACCACTCATCACAAGATAATACTTAAAGGCCAGAGAAAGGGAAATGAGTGAAAGAGAAGAGAAGGGAGCAGTGTGATCACATGCTGTGGCATGTGATCCAGACAATAGTAGAAGAGAGACTGAGGTGGGAGCTCGAGAATGTGGGCTGAGGTAGAGAATGACTCTGGGTGATTTGGAGGCCAAGAACCCACAAAAGTGGAGGTGTGGGTGGCCAGAGCATAGAACAAACAACAGAAGTCGGGCCTGGGTGTGAGGAGCATGGGGACAATGTCCATAGAATGTTTTAGGGGACCAAAGCATGAGAGACTGTGACACTAGCAGTGGCCAGAGAGCAACACCCACACTCAGAGTGCAGGGCCAGCTGCAAAAGTGTGGGGTGAGTGGCTGGAATGTGAAGCTGGCAGCCTGCACAAAGAGTGGATAACCAGATGGCATGCTAGTTACCAGAGTGCAGGTATCAAGAGTGTGCTTATGTCTGTGACTTAAGAGCAGTGTGGCACTGGATGATGTAGGGGTCTAACTGGAGTGGTGCATGGCTTTGGAAACAGGACCTGGATGCTTCTGCTTACTCTCTCCCAAGGCTTGCCTTCCCCCACCCTAACCCCCAGGTAAATCCAGTTATTGCTTACAGTCAGAAACAGTCAGGAAGCCAGCATGACACTGTGACAAGAACAGAAAGGGGGCTTTTTCAAATAAACCTTGTTCTTACTCTCCACACTGATGCTGGCAGAGAGATCCTTGAAAACTGTGAAGCATAGGAGTGGCAGCTTCTGACTGCAATGGGATCTTGGAGGCATATAATACCATTGCCCACCATTTCCACCCAATGAGAGGCACAAAGATACCATGGTGACTAGTCAAAGAAGAGAAGCCCAACTTCTGGGATATGTCCCAGTGTGAGAAAACTGAATAATCAAGAGAAAATATTGTAAGAGGCCATAGTAATACCAGCTGGTAAATGAAAGATCTCTTCATATCTACCAGGAAAAGTCCTTATGCCCAGGAATAGAAACACTCCAACAGCAACAAGTATTTTAGGTAACAAAGCTGCTCAGATAAGTAAAACATAAAAAAATCTCCAGAAAGGGAACTTGAAAATATAGAAATATATGAGGTAAATGACACAGAATTCAAGATTGCATTTTTGAAAACACTGAAAGTGATCAAAGAAAGAGCTAAATAAAGAAAAGCAGCTAAATGTTCTCAGAAACAAAATATACGAACAAAAGGAAACTATAACAACAAAAGTGAAACTATAAAGAAGAATCAAATAGAAATTCTGGAGGTAAACAACACAATAAAATAAATGAAAAATAAGATAGCTAGCAAAGGAAGCAGAGCCGAGCAGACGGAGAAACGAATTAGTGAAATAAAAGATAGACATGCAGAAATATTACAGAAAAAAAAGAAGAAAAAGACCTGAGAGTTACAAAAATTAAATATTTCTGCAAGAACTATCTGACATTGTTAGAAAAATTAACATAAAAATAATAAGTATTTGGGGAAGCTGGGATGGCTCAGTGGGTTAAGTGCTCACTTTGTAGTGCTGGGGACTGAGGATCGAATACTGGCCCCGTCCTGTGTGGAACCATATGCAGAACTGGGGAGTTCCCCCAGTACAGTTCTCTCTCTGTCTCTGTCTCTGTATCTCTCTCTCTCTCTGTGTCAAAAAAATAAAATAAAATAAAATAATTAAATACTTTTTTTAATTAATTAATTAATTAAATAATAAGCATTTAGGAAGGAGCCGAAGATGGAATGGGTGAAGATAATTTGTTCAAACAAGTGGTAGATGACAACTACCTGAATCTATAGAAATGACTGGAACTGCAAATGCAAGAAGGAAACAGCACCCTTAGTTACCTGAATCCTGGCAAACCTCCTCCAAGGCACATTATCCTGAATATGTCAAAGGTAAAAACCAAAATAAGAATTCTTAAGGCAATGAGGAAAAAGAACACTACAGCCTACATAGGAAAGCCCATCAGATTGTCAACAGACTTCTCAACAGATATTCTACAAGACAGAAGAAAGTGAAATCAAGTACTTAAAATATTGAAAGAGAGAAAATATCAGCTAAGAATCATCTGCCCAGCAAAGTTACCTTTTAGTTAAGAAGGAGGAGTAAAATCCTTTTCAAATAGACATAAACTGAGGGGTTTCTGCAGCACAAGGCTGACATTTAAAAATATATAGAAGAAGATTATTGGACTTGAAACAAAAAAGAAAAATAAATAAAGAAAAACTGAGACAACAAAAACAAAATAGGGGAAGAAACAAAGTTTTAAACTTCCAAAAAGAATGAACACAAGGAGCATTATTAAGAAAAGAAACCATTGCGTGTTTTAAACTTTCTTTTATGTAAACTTTATGCTGACAACTCATAAATAATTTAGAACTGAGATACATAATTTAAAAGAGTATACAGGGGAAGAATCATAAAGCACCATCAAACTAAAATAACTGACAGAAAGTAAAAAGCTACGAAGCAATAAAATAAAAGAGCTACCAGAAAACAAAGAATAAAATAGTGATTAGAAATCCTCATATATCAATCATCAACCTAAATGTAAATGGACTTGACTCACCAATAAAGACAAATAGTAGCAAACTGGATTAAAAACAAAACCCAAACTTATACTGTTTCCAAGAGACATGCCTCAGCTACAGGGACAAATATAGACTCAAAATAAAAGGGTGGAAAATAATACTCCAAGTAACTGGCATCCAGAGAAAACCAGTTGCAGCCATACTTATTCTGACAAAACAGATTTCAGTATAAAAAAGGGAATAAAAGACAAAGATGAACATTTCATGATGATAAAAGGGACAATGCAACAGGAAGACATGACACTTTTCATTATATATGCCCCAAGACAGGAAGTGCCAAAATTTGCAAAGCAACTACTAACAGATCTAAAATTAGAAAATCAAGAACAATTATAGTGACAGACTTAAACACACACTCCACAGCTATGGACAAATCATACAAACAAAGAAAATAAGAAAATGTCAGCTTTAAATGATTCATTACAGAAATTGTATATAATTGGTATGTACAACATATGACTATATATTCTCAAAGATAGACCATTTGCTGGCATAAAAACTGGCCTCAGCAAACTTAAAAAGACTGAAATCATACCAAGTGTATTCTCTGAGCACAAAACTTTGAGATTAAAGGTCAACTACAAAAAAAACCCCAAAAAACCAAACAAACAAAAACCAAGCAGAAAAACCACACACTCATGGAGATGAAATAAAATGTCATTAAAAATGAATGAATCAAAGAATAAATATAAAAGAGGAGATTAAAATACATGGAAACTAATGATGAAGAAAACACAACACATCAAAATTATTGGAAGGCAGCGAAATCAGTAATAAGAAGGAAATTTATATTACTACAGGCCTATCTCAAGAAACAAGACATACCACTAGCAATCAACTTAAAATCACATCTTAAAGAGCTAGAAAGAAAAGAACAAAAAAGTAAACAGAAAGAAGAAAATAATAAAAATTAGGGCAAAACTAAATAACACAGAAAAACATTAGAAAAAAATTAATGAAATTAAAAACTGGTTTCTGAAGCAAATTTAATAAAATGGACAAACCCTTGGCTAGGCTCACCGAGACAAAAAGATAAAACACACAAATAACCAAAATTAGAACTGAAAGGGGAAGTTTACAACTGATAACACGGATAAGCAAAGGATCATCTGAGAATATTATGAAGGGCTATAAGGCACTAAATTTAGTAACCTAGAAGAAATGGACAAGATTCTAGAATCAAAGAATCTACTAAGATTGAGTCATGAAAACAACTTTATAATCTAAACAGACCAACAAACAGTAAGGAAATTGAAACAATCATCCAAAATCTACACAAAAGGAAAAGTCAAGGAATTCAAGGAAAGTACCTCAACATAATAAAGGCCTTATATGACAAACCCTCAGGTAATATTACAATGAAGAGAGAAAAGCAGAATTCTATGTTTCTAAAATAAGGAACAAGACAAGGATGCCCCTGTTACCGCTGCTACTGAATATAGTACTAGAAGTTTTAACCAGAGCCGTCAGGCAAAAGAAAGGAATCAAGGGTATCCAAATTGGGGGAGAAGTCAAACTGTTCCTCTTTGCAGATGACATGATCCTTTATATAGAAAACTCTAAAGACTATGTCAGAAATCTATTAAGAACAATATAAAAACAGAATAAACTTCAGGATACAAAAATCAATGTATGAAGAAGCTGTAATGGCTCAGCAGGTTAAGCACTCAGTTTGCAGCCCTGGAGACAGAGGATCAAATCTTGGCTCTGGCCCATGCAGATCCATGTGCTGAACTGGGTCTGAACTGAAATGAGAAAAGCCATTTATTTTGCTTGACACAGTGGCTTCAGGGCAAAAACACCTGCACCGCATATGTTCAGCTGGATTGGGTCCATATGACATATCTCTCTTTCTGTGTATATTTCTATTTTACCATCTATGTTCTTAAGAAGGATGCCTCTCAAGATGTGGGAATGACTTTGGGGAATTATTCTGGGGGGCTGAGTGAGACTGGAACAGATAAAAATATTTGGAAAAATGTTAATACGACAATGAGGCCTTGCTCCACGGGGGAAGGATTAAGATGAAAATTACTTATACAGAAACTCCCTTAGGAAATATCATTGTAGGAGACATTTATATTATTGGGAAACTATGGGAACCACTAAAGGAAGAAACATCAAATTATATAGGTTTTTTTCAGATTAGTCCCAGTCCTAAGGTGAAGAGGGCAATTCAGAGACAGCTCAGACCTTACCATTACAGGTGGTGCAGTCAGATGTCTTACCATAGAGACAGCTGTGAGAAATATAGATCTCAAGAGTAAGAGAGGCATTAGACAGGCAGACAACCACAGGGTTAAAATATAGACATGGTGGCTGCCTGCCCTCTGCTTGAACCTCACTTGAGTTTAAGATCTATAAGATTTATTATTATATAGTGAAACAACAATAGAACAAGACACAGAACTTTGTAAAGAATGATTAACAGAATTCTAGAGAATAATAGCAGACTAACCTTTAGTTAAAACAAAAGGTAATAGAATAAGTTTAAGACAATATGTTAAGGAAGTTGGCAATAGAAATTAGAAACTAAAAGAATAGATCATAGTCAAAACCAGGATATTAAAATGTAACCATAAATAAAGGGGCTTATGACAGAATCAGGATATTAAACTGTAGCCACAAACAAAGAAGCTTATGTAATCTTGGGGTATAAATATAATGTAAAAAAGAAAAATAAACAAGATTGGATTGTTGGTCATGCAAGCTGCATAAGAAGCTGCCTCTGTTTTCTTTCTTCCCCCGCTGACGTCGTCCACACCTTTGGGGACCCCTGGACCCACTGGAGCTGGACTCCAGCTTTATACATCGAAAATTATAAGACATTATTAAAATAAATTTAAGAAAACACAAAGAAATGAAAAAATATTTCATGTTCATGGACTAGAAGAATCAGCATGGTTAAAATGGCCATATTACCCCAAACAATATACAAATTCAATGCAATTCCTATCAAAATCCCACAGACATTTCCTCAACAAATTTTGTAAGGAACCATAAAAGACCCAGAATTTCCAAAGCTATCCTAAGAAAAAGAATAAAGCTGAGGACATCTTACTCCCTAACTTTAATCTGTAGTACAAAGCTTCAATAATCAAAACAGCTTGGTATTGGCAGAAAAACAGATACACAGACCAATTGATCAGAATTGAAAATCCAGAAGTAAACCCACAAGTGCACAGACAGACTTTTTTGACAAAGGAGTGAAAAATATACAGTGGGGTAAAGAAAGCCTCTTCAGCAAATGGTTCTGGGAAAATTGGAAAATCACATGCAAAAGGCTGAATGTGAACTGTGATCTCTCACCAGATACCAAAATTAACTCAAAATGAATTAAAGATCTACAAATAAGACCCAAAACAAAAAAATGTATAGAAGAAAACATTGGTACTAAACTCATAGACCTTGGGTTCAGGGAGGACTTTATGAACATAACCACAAAGGTGAGAAAAGTAAAAGCAAAGATAAATGAATGGACTTTAGCAAACTAAAATTATTCTGCACTGCAAAGAAAACCATCAACAAAGCAAAGATGCAACCATCCAATCGGGAGAAAATATTTGCAAACAATGCTTCTGGTAAAAAGCTACTATCTAAAATATATAAAGAACTTGTACAATTCAATAATAAAAAAATAAATTTAATTTAAAAATGGGTAGAAGACCTACACAGACACTTCATCCACAAAGATGCACAAATGGCCAACAGACATATGAATAAATGTTCAACTTCACTAGCTATTAGAGAAATGCAAATCAAAACTGCAATGAGATTCCACCTCACACCTGATAGAATAGCTATAATCAACAAAATAATGAAGAAATGCTGAAGAGGCTGTGAAGAAAAAAGAATGTTTATACACTTCTGGTGGAAATGCAAATTTGTACTCCCTTCTGGGTATCTACACAAAAAAACTTGAAAATTTTAGTCCATAAAAACATACATAGCCTAGTGTTCATTACAGCGCTGTTAGTGGTGGCCAAGACATGGAAACAAACAAAGTGTCCCTTGATTGATGACTGGATAAAAAGCTGTGATACATATATACAATGGACTATTACTCAGCAATAAGAAAAGATGAAATTCTGCCATTTGCAACAACATGGATGGAACTTGAGATCATCATGCTAAGTGAAATAAGCCAGACCAAAAAAAGCTAAGAATCACCTGACTTCACTCATATGTGGAATATAAAACTGAAAGCAACAAAGAAACAAAATCTCATATACAGAGTCAATACTTTAGTGTTTACTTGAGGATAAGAGGGGAGAGGTTGGGAGAGGGGGAAGGGGAGCTAAATATATGGTGACAGAATGAGTTATATACCTGGAATGTATATATTATTACTAAACAATGTAACCACAATACATTTAACAATAAAAAAAAGAATGCATTAAAAGGTTTCTACATAACAATCAAGTGGGATTCATCCAAGGGGCACAAGAATAGTTCAACATATGCAAATCAAAGAATGTGATACACCATATAAACAAAATAAAAGATAAACACCATATGATTATATCAATTGATGCAGAAAAACCATTGGAAAAAAAATAAAATATCCCATTTATGATCAAAACACTTAATGAAATGGGTAAAGAAGAAAAATACCTTGATATAATAGAGGCAGAGTATGATAAACTGTCAGAGAATATCATATTGAATGAAAAAATACTGAAACCTATTCTTCTAAAAGCAGGAAGAATACAGGGATGTCCACTGTCACCTCTGTTATTCAAAATACTGTGGGAAGTTCTAGCCAGAGCAGTCAGGCTGGAGAAAAAAATAAAAGGCATCCAAATTGGGAATGTGAAGAAGATAGACTGTTACTTTTTGCAGAGCTATGGTCATTTATATTAAAAATCCTAAAGACTCACCAGAAAACTTTAGAAATAATAAATAAATACTGTAAATTTTCATTATACAAAATTAATATACAAAATTCCATTGCATTTTTATATATGAACAATGAAACTTCAGGAAATAAAAAAGAAAAACAATAGCTTTTGAGATCTCAAAAAAAGAATAAGATACCTAGGACTGAGCTTAACAAACAACTTGAAGGACTTATATATGGAAAACTATAAGACACTACTAAAAGAAATTGAGAGAGGAGAGCAAGATGGCGGCATGAGAGGAGAACCCAGACACCTACCTGGGAAGGGACTTACGAACAAAAAGGAACCCACAGGGGAAACCCTGAGAAGCACCCTCAACTGAGAGAACCACACAACGCAGAACAACACACAAAGGTTAGAGGAAAAAGGGGAGAGCGGGAGAGGGAGGGAGAAGGAGCAGTTTGGGG
>PVKE010048232.1:0-11624 GCA_004027555.1 Craseonycteris thonglongyai | reverse complement strand
TGCGCGTGCCTCTGCCTGCATGCGCGTGCCTCTGCCTGCATGCGCGTGCCTCTGCCTGCATGCGCGTGCCTCTGCCTGCATGCGCGCGCCCCTGCCTATGTGCGCGTGCCTCTGCCTGCATGCGCGTGCCTCTGCCTGCATGCGCGCGCCCCTGCCTGTGTGCGCGTGCCTCTGCCTGCCTGCGCGCGCCTCTGCGTGCACGCGCCTCTGCCTGCGTGCGCGCGCCTCTGCCTGCCTGAGTGAGCGCGCCCTGCCTGCCTGCGTGAGCGCGCCCTGCCTGCCTGCGTGCACGCGCCTCTGCGTACGCGCGCCCTGCCTGCGTGCACACGCCCCTTCCTGCGTGCGCGCGCCCTGCCTGCCTGAGTGAGCGCGCCCTGCCTGCCTGCATGCGTGCGCCCGGCCTAGGATGCCCCTCCAAGGGGTCCCCTCCAGCCCCAACCCCAACCCCATGGACAGGGCGGCGTGTCGGGCTTGGGCATGGGGGCTGTCTGCCAACGGGAGGGCAAGTCAATGTACTTGCACTTTTAAAAATGCAAAAAGCATCCGGAATTTTCAAAAATGAGAAACAACACACACACACGTTTTACAGGAAGCAGCAGGGCCGGGGAAGGCGTCTGGCTCGCGCTGCTTCTGGAAAAGGCAGCTTGAGAAGCGTGTCCCCAGCCGCTCCGGTTCCCGGTGAGAGGGAACTCCGAGGCCGCCCGTGAGGAGAACCGGCCGCTGCGGAGGACGGAGCCCCCGCTCGCTTGGGTGACCAGCGCTGCAGCCTCCCCAGAGGCTAGGACGAGATGTCCTCGCACCATCCCGAGGCTGCCTGAGAAGCATTAGGCTGCCGCAGCTCTCAGAAGGTTAGCTTCAATGAACCTGACATCAGTGTAACCCAAAATAACCCATTCAAGAGAAAAGTAAGAAATAATTGCTATTTTCCCTTTTTCCCCCCTCCGCTATACTGCTATAATGATTTTGCATAACAGATTGAACAAAGTGCTGTTGTGACAGGTGGTAGAATTCAGCTAGTAAGCACCGAGACAGGGTTCAATTTAGTTTGTGAATCCTTTAATTGTTGTGCAGCTAATTAAAGAAGGTTCTTTACACTGGCAAGTGTTTACCGTTGCTCGTATGCATACATGAAAAATTAAATTGTGCCTTCAAGGGCTGAGAACTATAGAAAAATCATAGCTGAGGCTGCAACATGCTTACCAGCTCAAAATAGCTGCTTCTCACAATCGGAATTTGTAAAACTTTTTGCTAAGCAAATATAGAGCTAATTAGAAGTGTTCGTTGGACCAATTAACATTTAAATAAATAAGCCATATTGCACATTTCACAGTCTTTATTTAATGATGCTTCTAACTCTTTGGAAAGATTCTCTTAAGTACAAATAAGTTGTCATAAAAATGAAAGATAAAAATAACCCCATAACAATATATGCTATTTTTCTCCTTTTGCCTGAAGTCCTTGATGAAAACTCTATACCTATTGTTGAAGACGAAAAGGGAGGGGAAACAACACGTCTACCCCCCACAAACCCAGCTCTTCCTTTATCTCCTCTAGTTACCTTCCCCTTCTTTGAATAGAAACAGAAAAAAACGTATTTTATTGCTAGTTAAATTGTTATGGGAATTCTGTTCACTTACGATTCTTAGCCCATGATAGAAGATACGTTTTAGAAAACTCCCACTTTAATCTGAGAGCATGTGCCAGCAAGGAGGGGCGTGCAGACGAGCAGGTGTCCTGGGGAGCCTGTGGGGAGCCCCCGGGGAGCCCCCACACGTGCTGTTCCGCAGACAGCCCTGGGGGGCGGGGCTCAGTCGGGGGCCGCACCCACTCAGGTGGGGGTCTGAAGCCCTGGGAGGTGGGGCGTTGCACCCAGAACTGGGGTCCTGCCTGATTCTCAAAGGTCAACAGAGTAGATGGGAAACCCAGAAGCGGCCCCAACATTTTGCATGTTTGACAAAGACGCAAATGCAATTCCATAGAGGAAGGGCAGCTTTTTAAAATAAATGGTGCTACAGCAGTTGGCCATTCATAAACAAGAAAATAAAATGAACTTTGAGCTACCTCACATCTTGTGAAAATTAACTTGAAATGCATCATGGATTTCAATGTAAAGCATGGCATTATGAAACTTTTAGAAGATAAGATAGGAGAAAATCATCGAGACCTAGGCCTGGGTAAATAGCTCTCAGACAGCGGAAAGCCTGATCCATAAAAGGTAAAATTGATTAATTGGATCGCATCAGAGTTAAAAATTCTGCTCTGCAAAATAACCCCGCAAAGAGGATAAAAAGACAAGCTACAGGCTGAGAGAAACCATTTGCAAACCGCATGTCTGACAAAGGTCTTATATCACATATATATTTCATATGTATAATCTCAAAACTGAAGAGTAAAAAAACTAATAATCTAACAGAGCATGGGCAAAAGACATGGCCAGTCACTTCACCAAAAAGGACGTAAGGGCGGCGGGTAAGCACAGGGAAGAGGTGCCCCGTCACTAGCCAGGAGGGGACTCAACTCACAACCACGACTAGGTACCGTGACACACCTAGTCTGAGTTAAAAGTATAAACAGACAACGCCAAGTGCTGGCATAGAAGCTGGCTCCCCCCGCCGTGGCCGGGCGCAGCTCCAAACGGTGCAGCCGCCCGGGAAGCGGTCCGGTGGCTCCTTGGAGAGTAAACGTATACCTACTATCCCATCCAGCAGTCGCACTGCTGAGCATTTATCTCAGAGGCACGAAAACCCATTTGCACAGGCAAACCTGGTCGGCAGCGTTCATGCGGCTGTATGTGCAGCAGCCGGAGGGCCCCAAACAGGCGAGCAACAGCAGAGTGGCCGTGACAGGTGAGCAGCCGCCGAAGGGCGCACAACAGGCGAGCGGCAGCCAGACCCTGGCCCTTCCATATGCGGGCGCTGCTCAGGGAGGGACAGGGACCCCGACACTCGGAACTCGGCTGCACCTCAGCGCAGTCTGCCGAGAAGACAGCCAGCGTCACAGGTCAGCCATCGCGATTCCATTTCTCATCACTGTCACACTGACCGAGTCACAGAGGTGGGGCACAGATCCGTGGTGACCAGGAGCGAGGAGGGTGGGGGCAGGGAGGGCGTACGTGCAAAGGGCAGCGGGCGGGTGTCTCTGTGGCGGTGGGACAATTCTGTATCTTCACTGGGGTGGTGGTTGCAGGACGGAAAGGTGTGACCAAGTGACAGAACTGGGCGTGCAGTGTAGCCGTGTCAGTTGTCGCGAGCTTGGCTATGCGTCACCCTTTCGTTACGTGGGGCGTGAGCGATGGGGAAACGGGGTTAGGGTCCTCTGGGCCCTGGCTTTGGCACTTTCTGTAAAACTATACTTGTTTCCAAACGAAAACATCAAAAAGAAAACTCAGGCACGATTGTGGAGCCACGCGCTAGTCTCCGTTGGCGCTTTCTGACACCCTAGTCCTAGTCTGCGTTGTAAGCTCTTGAGTCCTCGCTGAGAGCCCGTCTCTGTCCCCTCAGGTGGGGTGGGGTCCCTCTCGCCCATCCACTCGTTTCTGAACACAGGTCACCCTCTCGTAAGGACCGGTCTTCTCAATCCCTAACACCTTGTAATCACCAACAAGTGTCACAGCCGAGTTTGGCTTCTAGCACTGAACCCAAATCAGCAAAGGTCTGTTTTACTATTTAAATAAATGAGGCAGATGAGTGAAGCATACACAGAAAACCACCATCTCAGGGGTGTCTGCTATCCAAGCTGGGATGTCACACGTCCTCATGACTAATGGATGCTGGGGTCGTCATCCCTGGCCCCAGGGGCGCAGGCCTAAGGCAGAGCTGGGGTGGGAAGCAGGCCTGTGGGAAGGCCGGGCCACATGTGGCCAGAGGGACCAGCAGACGGCAGGACACACAGGCAGGAGCCACCTCCCCACAGAGCCGGCCGGGACTGCCTGCCCAGGAGCTGCCGTTCTGTGACAGCCGGCCGGCCGTCTACGTCGGGCTTCTGATGAAAGATGGAGAGAGGAAACGAAGCCCAAGAAGCTGCCGGAAACGGGGAACCACGGATTTCTAGAGAATGAAACTGACCCAGAAGATGCAAGTCCAATCGGGCGTCTCCTTCCAAACTGGTCATTTTGTGGACCCTAGAAGGCGGGTCATGTGATTTCCTATTTAGAAGAAAGCTGTCAGTCCTGAGTGGGGCTGGGGGCGAACCCAGCATCCCCCCGCCCGAGAGGGCCGGCGCTGCCTGTGAACGATGCTTTTGCCTGATGAGAAGTTGCTTCAAGAATGTAGAACTGAGACCTTCAGGGCCGTGCGTTGCGGGGTAATAAGAGGCCCGGTGCTAGCAGTGTCTTAATCCACGTGTCCACACCCACAGGACGCTCCGTGCAGAGCGGGTGCCGATGTAACCTGCATCCACTGGACCCATCCACCGGGCTCGACGGGCACCCTGCCCGTCCCATGCCGAGCGTGCCCAGCGGGTCCGGGCGCTTAACTGTAGACGCTGCAGACTGGAAGCAGAACGCCACTCTCACGTTTTAGTTACTGAGAATTCTCTTTATAATATTAACAGCTTCCCAAGGAGACGATTGGTTGGTGTTTTAGACTATGATTATAGAGTCCCATGTTAGCTCCTTAAAAAAAATCACTTCTATTAATATCATAGCACAGATGTCATGAAAACTGGCAAGAGGTAGAGTTCAGCTCAGGTGCCGCCCCCCCCACACAGCGAAGGCCCAGGGTTAGGACACACGGTGCATGTGCACCGCACACACAGTGGCCTCCGCCGGGCACGGCACCGGGCACTGACCCTGTGGGCCGGGCACTGACCCTCAGCACCAGGCACTGACCCTCAGCACCGGGAACTGATCTTGTGGGCCGGGCACTGACCCTCAGCACCGGGCACTGACCCTGTGGGCCGGGCACTGACCCTCAGCACCGGGCACTGACCTTGTGGGCCGGGCACTGACCCTGTGCCCACACTTTGTGCGCGCTGGGCACTGTGTGCTGGACACAGACCCTGTGCGTGCCATGCTTCATGTCCAGGGCAGCGGGGCTCCCGAGCAGCTGCGCTCAGAGCCTCCAAAGCCAGCACAGTCCCCCGCGTCACGGGGTCTTCAGCACCGGGGCCTCCAGAGTGGCAGCTGTCTAGGGAAGCCAAGGCTGACACGGAAGGGACCTCCCACGTGGCCCTTCCCGGCCGCATGATTACACGCAGGCAGCACAAGTGAGCACCCCCCTGCGCCGGAAGGAGTGGCTGTTGTCCCTTCTCTTTGGGGGGTGGGGGCGTTCGGGACTTGGTGGGGGCATTCAGGGCTTGGTGGGGGTGCTCAGGGTGTGGTGGGGGCTGTCGGGGCGTGGTGGGGGTCGTCAGATCTTGGTGGGGGTCATCAGGACTTGGTGGGGGCCCTCAGGGCTTGGGCCGGGACGCTGAGGAAGGAACCTCCTGTGTGCAGTGCAGCGAACGCAAGAGACACACCTGAGCCAGACACCTGGGTACGTGTGTGTCAGGGGCAGGGAGGTGGCAGAGACGTGGAGGTGGGAAGAGGGTTGTTTAAGGAAATGAGCATTTACAGATGCAAATCTAGTAATTACATACCCACACATCCACCTTCGGTAGTTAGACACCTAACTACCCATTTGCACACACAATTACCCAATTTGTGAGGGTTTATAATAGATAAGTAGGCAATAGGTGGGCACACCTGTTGGACTGGCTTTGGGAAACAGAAGTAATCGTCTCACACACAAAGGAGGGAATTAAAGTCCTGTAAGGAAAGGTCGGGAGCACCGATTAGCTAGATGCCAAGGGCCTCTGGTGTGTTTTGCGCTTGTCGCACGTGCTGACCGCCCAGTGTGGCCGGCTGATCCGGTCATTTGCCCTCGCCTGGTCCTGTGCCCGGCCAGCTCTCCTGGCAGGCTCCTGCTCAGCATCCACTGAAGGCTTCTCCCCAGCCCCAGGGGTCGCCTCTGCTTTCTCCCCTCCCCCTCCCCCACAGCCCGCATCTCACACCGGTTCTCCTGCTGCCACGCTGCCTGCATGGCCCCTTAACCAGTTCTCCAAACAGCCACCCGCTGCTTCCCAGACAGAGGCTGAAACCCCTCACAATATGTCCCGTCCACAGGCCCCCAGCCCCCAGCCCACGTTTCAGCTCTCACATGCCCATGTCCCCTCTGCCACAGGCCCTGCGCACACGCTGGTCCCTCTGCCCTGGGCCCACCACCTAAGACTGCGGGGACTGTCCCTTGAATTGGTCCCAGTCCTTGGCTGGAGGCTCTGGGAGCCCCAGACACCTCTCCCTAAGGCGCCTGCCAGCCGTGACTTTGCGATCGCTCGTGTGATCTCTGATGAATATGTGTCCCTCCCTCCAGACTGGAAGCCCCACGGAGGCAGGATCCATCCGGTTTTGCTCATCATCATATCCTCAGGGCCCAGGAGGCTCCTCCACTAACAGCACTTAGGAAGGGAGGGAGGCAGGGAGAGAGGAAGGAGGGAGGGAAGGAAGGAAGGAAGGAAGGAAGGAAGAGGGGAAGGGAGGGAGGCAGGGAGAGGGGAAGTGGGGGAGCGGCCCCTCTTCCTGAGTCTGGCTGGGCTCCTCTCTGCGACCTGCACGTTCTGATGGCTTCCCCGCTAACACAGGGAGCAGGAGGAGCCTGGGCCCAGCGCGGGAGTTCCATGTGTGTTTGATGAATGAATAAACGAGTGAATGGTGAGCTGCTGTGACCCTGTGGCTCCGCCCCTTCACTCAGCATCCGTGACGGACAGGACACGCCACACACATGACTCGTGTCCAGGGGCAGCTGCACGTGGGCGGTGCCGTCCATGTTTGCTGGCTGGTGCAGGAATTGATGCCATCACATTGCACCCTGGAGAGAATTCAAGGGTGGTTTCCCAAGGCCTCGGGGGGCTGGCCACGCACCCAGCCTCACGGAGCGATCTGAAGGCGGAGCACGCACCCTGCCCTGCGGCCTGTGCACTGATCTCCGGGACAGACAAGGCGTTGGGGGCCCGCTCCTGCCTTCCAGGCAGTGCAGGCGGATAAAGAGGTGGCTCTCCTGCGATCTCCCGCTCCAGAAATACCGCAGCACTTACAGGCCTCTGTTCGGGAGTTTAATTATAGCCCACGTCGCAGCAGTGCCCCCAGGCCCTTGTAAGCACAGAGACATCCCGACAAGCGGGACCTCACGCACAGTCCTAGGGCTGGCTGGGAAACGCCACGCCCCCGGAAACCACGCCCCCGGGAAACGCCACGCCCCTGGGAAACGCCACGCCCCGGGAAACCACGCCCCCGGGAAACGCCACGCCCCCGGGAAACCACGCCCCTGGAAAACGCCCCGCCCCTGGGAAACGCCACGCCCCCGGAAACCACGCCCCTGGGAGAACACGCCCCTGGGGAACGCCACGCCCCTGGGAAACGCCACGCCCCGGAAACCATGCCCCCGCGGGAAATGCCACGCGCCCGGAAAATGCCACACCTCCAGGAACTGCCACACCCCATGAAACGCCACGCTCCCGGGAAACACCACGCCCCTGGGAAATGCCACGCCCCCATGAAACGCCACGCCCCCGGAAACGCCATGCCCCCGGGAAACGCCACGCCCCCGGGAAACGCTGTGCCCCGGGAAACGCCACACCTCCAGGAAATGCCACACCTCCAGGAAACACCACGCCTCCAGGAAATGCCATGTTCCCAGAAAACGCCACGCCCCCGGGGAAATGCCACGCCCCCGGGCCCCTGAGAGGAGACAGCATCTGGGGACCACGGAACGGGTGATTACTGGTGCTGGGGGCATGGGCTTGACACCGCAGGCCCCCCAACCCCTCTGTCACCCGGCGTGGGGCCTGGCACTGTCGTCGCAGGCGCGTGAACTTCCGGAGTCTCCCTGATGGCACCCTCGCCCGCTGCTGCTACCCTGCCTTTGTGCTGCACCTGCAACCACAAGCCCTCTGCCCGCCTCCCTGCGCCCGTGGATGCGTGGTTTCCTTCTGGCTTCCTGGCAAATTCGGGATGACACCCACTGGGGCCCTGGGGACCCCCAAGGGGAGGCTGAAACTCCCAAGAGCAGGGGTGTGGCTGAACCCTCCACTGGGCTGGGCCCGCTCCAGCACGCAACGGAGGGGGTGATCCCGGAGGAGTTCCAGGGTGTCAGGGACTGTGCCCGCCGCCCGACAGCACCCGGACAGGACCCATGGGAGCCCCACGGCTGGAGACACCCCTGCAGGGTAGACGCTGTGGGCTTGGGCAGTAAGCAGTGCAAGGGTGACCGTGGGGGACAGAGAGCCAGGGACCCCCCCACCAGGGCTCTGGTGGGAGCTTCTAGGATGCCCGCCGGACCTGCTTGGCAGCCATCTGATCAGGAGCTGGCTGGACAACCAAGTCAGGTGACAGTCCTCCCACCTGAGACTGGAGGGGAAGGAAGTCCACAGCGCACGTCCACTGAGGTCCCTGGGTGGGGCCTGCCGGCTCCTGACTCGTAGTGAACGGAGGGGGGCACTGGGCTCTACGTCCCCCGAAAGCCCAGCCCTGCCCTGTCCTTCCTCCTCACAGCCCTGACTTCCGGGCCAAACCAGGGCCCGTGCGCTGTCACAGGCCCTGAACACCAAGGGCCACAGGTTGGGGGAGGGGACAGGGGGAGGGACAACCCCACACAGCCCCCTCTGGGGCTGGCCCTGCAGGGCCTCTGGCCCAGGGTCCCAGGATGTAGACGTGGGCTGTCTGTGTGGGCCGTAGACAGTGGGGGCCACACCCTCTTGGCAGGTCCCCGGGGACAGGGGTGGCACGTCCCCCCAGCCATTAGTGTCTGCAGCTTCGTTGACAGCAGGGACGAAGCCACAGAAGCAACAAATGTCCCTTTCTGTGAGACTCTGACCTTATCTGGAGTGTGTCGTCAGCTCCGAGAGCCATGGCTTATGTCAGTGTGGGTGACAAATGGCCCCCACGCCTTTGCACGGGGACCGCACCGCTGTCCACGGCAGATGCAGGCCGAGCCCCTGGTGAGCGGCGGTACGTGGTACGGGAGGAAGCGGGGCGTCCCTGGTGCACGGTCCTGCACAGCCCAGGGAGGCGCGTCCTCTGGGTCCAGCTCCCGGACACTGCAGGGCCCCGACCCTGACTCTGCAGAGCGCGCCTCAAGGTCAGGCTTTGGCAGCAACAGTCCCTTCCCGCGGGGTCGGGCTCTGTGTCCCTCAGCAGATGCCCTCTGCCTGGCAGGTTCTGACGCCTCCTGTCGCGTCTTTACACCTTAACACGTGGATGGTGACACCCTATCTTCAACACTGTTGGCAGAGTGTGACTGTGGGTAAGCCCAGGGGGCCGGCCCCGCTGTCCCAGCCACGGACCCTCAGACGCAGCTGGTTGCCGGCCCGCAGACGAGCGTTCAGTGAGGTGCAGGACGCATTTCCCGGTCTCGTCCACGGAAAACGGTCCCTGAGCCTAAAAATAAACACCTGGCACCCGTCGCCCTGTGGTGCGCCAGGCAGGGCTCCAGGTGTCTGCAGGGATCCGTGTTGGCAGAAGGGGTGGAGGACCTACTGTGTGTCAGGGGGACCAGAGGCGGGAGGGACAGAAGCTCATACAGACGACAGCGCGGTCACAGACAACAGATCCGAAAGCTCAGCGAGGGGCAAGCTCCCCTGGGAGAGGAGGGGGTGCTTCCGCAGTGAGGTGACTTCTCCGCTGGGTCTGGGGGGATGAACAGGAGTTTTCGGGGTGTGGCCGGCTTTCTAACACGAGGACACAGCACGTGGTGCATCTGAGGAAGGCAAGGTGCTCCGTGATGGAGAAAAGAAGTGACGGTGAGGAGGGAGCGGCAGGGGAGGGGTTGTCACAGGAGATAAGCTGGTGAAACCTGTGTCCACGCCGGCGTTCCGGGGCCCCTTGTCCCCAGCCCCCAGGGCTCTGTTCATGCACAGCCTTCGGCCTTCACGCTCCTCAGGTGTGGTCCCTGGGCCCCCCTGCAGGGCCTGGCCCAGGTCACTCACTAGAAGCAGCACTGGGCACCCAGCCCACGCCACCCACTAGGTGGGGCATCCACGAAGGGTTCCGGGTCTTGTCCCCTGCTTGGCACCACGCCCCCATCCCACGGACAGTGTGTGGTCTGCCCGGACCCCCAGTCAGCGTCTGGGAAACAAAGAAGGCAGGAATGAGGACGAGTGAGTGGTGCTGGCATGAAGCTGAGGGTGCCCGTGGCTGAGGGTGCACATGGCTGAGGGTGCCCATGGCTGAGGGTGCATGTGGCTGAGGGTGCCCGTGGCTGAGGTCAGAACATGGCTGAGGGTGCACGTGGCTGAGGGTGCAGTGGCTGAGGGTGCACATGGCTGAGGGTGCACATGGCTGAGGGTGCCCGTGGCTGAGGGTGCACATGGCTGAGGGTGCCCGTGGCTGAGGGTGCACATGGCTGAGGGTGCACATGGCTGAGGGTGCATGTGGCTGAGGGTGCAATGGCTGAGGGTGCACATGGCTAGGGGTACAAGTGGCTGAGGTGCACATGTGGCTGAGGTCTACACGTGGCTGAGGTCACACGTGGCTGAGGTCACACGTGGCTGAGGGTGCATGTGGCTGAGGGTGCATGTGGCTGAGGGTGCCCATGGCTAAGGGTGCCCGTGGCTGAGGGTGCAATGGCTGAGGGTGCACATGGCTAGGGGTACAAGTGGCTGAGGTGCACACGTGGCTGAGGGTACACATGGCTGAGGTCTCACGTGGCTGAGGGGTGCACATGGCTGAGATCAGCACGTGGCTGAGGTCACAGGTGGCTGAAGGGGCAGCTGCCTCCATGGTGTCCCCTCACCGCTGCCCAGAGGGGCCAGACCCCAGGCCTGTGCAAGGGCCAGGTGCACCCTGCTGGGCACAGTAGGGACAGTCCTGAGAACTTGAGCCACTTTTGTTGTTTTCAGTGGGGGGAATCCCTATGTTTAATTCCAGATGCACAAGAAGACGTGGGCTAATTTTGAGGAGTTCCACGGGGAATTCTTTGGGACAAAGAAGAATAGCTCCCTGGTGCACCTTTGATAAATGGTGATTTCCTGCGCAAACCTCCCGAACACGGTGAGCACCTGTGTGCGCTGAAGTCAGGCCACCGCGGGGACCGGCATGCCTGTCATTACCTCCTCCCCGCCGGGCGTCCCGGCTCCTGTCTCTCCCAGCCCTGGCTGCTCCGAGGGACACACCCAGCTTCCATGCAGGGATCTTAGGGGGAGAGGGTGCCCTGCCCCCACCCACCACCAAAGGAATGCTTAACCATTGGAAACATGAACTGTGTCCCTAAATAAAGAGGTGCGGACATTTTCTTTACAGTGCTTTATTAATTTGTAAATACACTTATTGAATTTTTGAGAGTTCTCATTTAAATGTATCAATCTATTATTGTTTTGTAGATTTCCCACCCAAACATCTCTCAGATGAAACGAATGGCTAACCCAGCCCACAGCAGGGCCAGAACCGCTAACGATGTCACCCGGCCCAGGCAGGGCCAGAACCGCTAACCATGTCACCCGGCCCAGGCAGGGCCAGAACCGCTAACCATGTCACCCGGCCCAGGCAGGGCCAGAACCGCTAACCATGTCACCCGGCCCAGGCAGGGCCAGAACCGCTAACCATGTCACCCGGCCCAGGCAGGGCCAGAACCGCTAACCATGTCACCCGGCCC
>PVKE010048231.1:0-11670 GCA_004027555.1 Craseonycteris thonglongyai | reverse complement strand
GCGGCTAACATTGCCTTCTAGCCCATCTTTCCAGGTGGGCTGAGGAGTGGGGTCCCTGTTCAGCCTCCTCTGTGTTTCTCTGCAGGAATCAGTAATGGGGAAGTGGTGGACTGGATGGACTCTACTGGCGAAGAAGTGAGCCTGTGGCAGAAGATGCGACAGTACCCAGGGTCTTGGGCGGAAGGGACACTGCAGCTCCGTTCATCAATGGCCAAGCAGAAGTTGGGCTTATGAGCATGGACCCTTTTCTGGAGGCCACTCCCCGGCCAGGGAAAATCAGAAGAAGTGAAGAAACTAAGAGCAAAGATTTATAATTTAATATGTGTGTGTTATCTATGTATGTGTGTGTGTGCAAACATGTATTTCTACAGATCTCATGATGCTAGAGTGATGTAGATTTCTTCCTCTTTTGAAAGTAGGCTCAAGAATGAGGGTCTCTGAAATGTTTTTCTTTGTGAATAATCTAGTATTACTTTCAGAGTCCATTGTTTCTAATATCTTTCTGAGGTTTAATTACAAAACAGTTTTAAACAATGTTTTATCTCCCATCTTACTTTCCTTGCCCCTACTTCCCCAAGGAAGCCCTGCCTGCCTTTGGCATTAGTAGAATTTATAATGGAGCTACTTTAGAAAAGCACTTTAATTAAATAATGGCCTTTTGACAGAGTCATGGACATGCCCAGCAAGTGCTTCTTGGTGATCCCAAAGGACCAGTGTGACTGAGGCTGAAGTGTCTTCCAGTCTATGTTGAATTCTTTGCATTTAAACTGATACAACAGTTGTTGGAGAGCTCCTCATTTCTTCAATGAAAGGAAGACATCTTCACTCTCATGTATCACATCTTTCTTAGCGTTTGTGTCCACAATGTGTTACCACACAGAATGTGGCCTACATACAATGATGCCAGTCAGAATAGCCAAGTAGTGTCTAAACTGATCCAGTGTTTCTGTAGGTCAGGCACTGTTAGTGTTCCAGGGGAGTATGTTCACAGACTCTCCAAGTTACTCTGACTTCCTTTCAAAATGGGTTCAGTTCTTATTTTTTCTATTGTTCCCTAAACTTGACCTAGATATAATATGGGTGTAGTAGGTTGAGACCTTTCTAAAAAGGGTCTGGCGATCTAAGGTTCATTTTCTGAGACTCACTGTTCCAAACTGACCTTTTCGTTCTTCCAGGTTTATGTACACAGTTGTTTGTGAAAGGAGTTCTTACCGGGGAAGATCTCCCTTTTAGTTTAGTTGACTCCTACTTGACTCCCCTAGAAGGCCACTGGATTGAGGGTGGCTATGCTGGTTTCTATCCTATGTGTGAGCTGAATGGAGGAGTGTTTTTAGAAGTGGTACAGACATGGAAGGCATAACTTGGAGCCCTGGGCTGTAACTTGCTCCTTTGTTCTCCACCCCCTGAACTGAATGTATTCTTCAATAAAGTGTTTTAACTTGTAAAGTGTTGCGCTGTCAAGTGTTCGTATTTGTTACTTCTACAGATGCTTTTGTCTCTGATATCTGACTTACTGTTGTTGCTTTTCACATGGCTTGAAGGATAAGAAGCAAAGTGACAAATGTTCTCTCCTAGCCATCTTGTGCTGATTCAAACAAAATGTCCCTTTCCCCACATTGCCCCCTGACACCTCTGCTGCTGAGCTCGGATCCATTGATCTGTGTGTTTGGTATCTAGGGAAAGAACTGAGGAGCCATCTTAGAAGTGGCACCACTTTTCTTTCTCAAGTACCAAGGGGACTACTCATTTAGCTCTGTGCCTCCCCCTCCCCACATGCTGGAGCTAGGAGAGCAATATTCACAGGGAAGGACATTTCCCGCTGTAAATGTTTCTTTCTGGATCCTTTCACTTCTCGAGGAGGTAGGGCCTGTTTTCTTCACACTTAGCATTATTTAGTTTGGGGAGCTAAATAACACAGATGCTAAGTAACCCACCTCAGAAATAAGGGTCTGGGTTTCTAGGGGAGAGCCAAGTGATTCTTGACCTTTTGAGCAAAGGGACATTAATATAGATTGAATACCTTCTGTGTACAAGGCTTTATGCTAGGCATGTTATATATTATTGCCTTAACTTATTCAAGCACCATATGAAGTAGGAAAATTTCCCTTTTTACAAGTGAGGAAAGTCAAGGGAACTGTTATGCAAAGGTTGGGATTAGAATCAAGGTCTGACCATGTGGCCTCCCTGTGAGGATGATATGTATATTATGGGTGAAGGTTTCAAGGAAGGGAATGGAATGACTCCTGTCTTCTATAATATCTCAATGAACTAAATGTAGTTTACAAAATAGGATGATCAGAATGCTTTGGAAGTTACCTAGCCTGTTGGCTGACTGAATAGCTTGGGCAGGGACCAGAGGGGGACACAGAAGAACAGAAACAGATATGCACTGGGTCAGGGGTGGGCTAGCCCTTTTGGGTCTGCCATCGGGCCTCATTCTGCTGCTGTCTTCTTCCCTTACTTTAGGAGTTAATATTTTTTCAACCAGAATCCAAAGAGGTTTCAGTAAAACTGTACCTAAAGAAAGCAAGATCAACTTGTCTTGACTACTCAATAAAATGCGATAAAACAAAACTTTTCAATATTTTCATCTAGAGTGCGTGATATGTGAGAGTCAGGCCCAGGTGGGAAGTCTGCTCAGGAGGCAGTGGGTCTCTACATGTTGTCATTGGGCCTTTGACCTGCTTACATGCTCTGGCTTGCCACTTGGTATATTAGTGATTAAGACAAGGAAGGGCATTCACCCTGCCTGATGTGTGATCTGTGTCTTTGGAACTGCAGACTGTCTGACCCAAGACTTCCCACATTAACTCATTGTATTTTGCCTTCTGCCCCTAACTTTACTCCTGCCTTTTACAACTCTCGTATTTCCCCGGACAGAAAAGGGAGAAAGGGCCCTTTTTGCTTCAAGTTTCGTAATTCCCTTTATGTCCCATTCCACTCAGCAACTGCCTACCTTTTGATTTTACATTTTAAGAATGAGATTTCCACTCCCACCCACGTGGAAACAGCTTCTCTATGACTCTGTGCTACTTCCCTAAGTTATGGGCTCATGATCTGTCTTGTTGCTCTGCTGGGGAGAGTGAACTTTTGGGGGTTGATAGCCTTTCATCTCCCTCTCTCCTTCTGGGCCCACTCTCAGTCTTGTGTCTGAGTAGGATTATATATAGACGATGAAACCCTTTTTCTTGCTTCAAGCTGTCAGCTGTCTTTAAATGGAAAGTACAAAAAGAAGTAGAGTCAATATAGCACAGTGTTGAAGGACGTTGACTCTGCAGACAGACTGCTGCTGTTTAAATCCCAACTCTGCCACTTGCGAGCTGTCTGATCTTAGGCAAGTTGCCTAACCTCTCTGTGCTTCAGTTCCCTCACCTGCAACATGGGACTTGTCATTGTGCCTACCGTATGAGGTTCTTGTGAAGATTTCAGAGTCAATCGCTAGGATGTTTAGAACGACCCTTGGCATATAGTGAGTGCTGAGCATCGATAGCACTACCTCTCCACTTGGCCTGGCCAGCCTGCTTTCTTCTCCCCAGTAATTGTCTGCTGATGACCCCCCGGGTAGAACTGCAGGAGGAAGACTGCTGGGTCTCAACGATGACACTAGGTTTCATGTTTGTAGAACAGAACGTTCTCAGTGGCAAGGGGAAGAACTGCTATCTTTCGAACACTGACGCACCATTGAGTAGGGGTAAGCCAGAGCAGGGATCTCAGGGTCGCCCCACTTCCCAATAGCTGGGCCTCAAATTGACTTTCAGCCCTGACTCTTAAGGCATGACTTTGCGCTGCTATAGTTTGCACCTGCTTTGAGCTCATCCCTTAAAAGTAATTATCTGCTGAAGTTAATACAAAGGGAGGGCTGATGAATTTTGCCTCCACTGTGATATTTTTTGTGACATTAGACACATCTGGATATAACTGGTTCTGTGTAGTCACATGGTCTCTCCCCTCCATCATTGTTGAGCTTGCACACTCAGATGCTTATGTTTCTCACCCAATGCACACCAAAATGGAAGAGTGTTCAGACTTTCAGTTCAAACGGTGTGCTGTTATTGAATTCTTTACAGTGGAAAACTCTTCCATTGAAATTCACAGATAAATGCAAATTGTTTATGTGATCAGTGTGTTAATGTGAGGACAGTAAGATGCTGGCTGGGTAAGGCAATTCATCTGTGATGAAGAGGTGAAGTCTGCCGTGAGGAAATGGTTCCAAAAACAAAACACTGATTTTCTTAAGGCTGGACTTCAAGATCTAGTGCAGCATTGGTAGAAGTATATTGAAGTGTATGCTGATTTTGTAGATAAATAATTATGCAGTTTTGAAAATAAGTGATGTAGGTGTATTTCTATTTTTATTGCATTAAAATATATTTTCCTGTTCCTTTTCTATTTAAGTGGAGGCGAAATTTATCAGCCAGCCCACAGCTATGAGGCTGAATCTGTCTTGTCTTCCGCTGCACTATTTAGTTTTCCTGAGGCTGGAGGTGGTGCTTTCAGGGTTTCCCAGATCACAAGCTGGAAGCTCCTCTGAGGAAGGGACAGCATTGGCTACCTGGCACTGGAGGTCCAGTAAGAAGACACTGTTGCCCGTGAGCCAGCTGGATGGGCCAGGAGAAAGCATTCTGTTCTGGTCTGATTTTTCGGCCCAGGCTCTCTCCCATTGTAGCCTATGCCTCATGTCTAGAGATGAAACAGTGGTTAACAAAGTGTGTAGCCCAGTGCCCTCAAAGGGCAAAAATGCCCAGCAAACCCAAGAATGTTTTGAAACTCCCCCTACCTCCAGTGACACTGGTAACCTATGAGGAAAGTCCAGCTGCAATTGCTGAAATGTCCCGGTTGTCTGTTGTGAAGGTACTGCCCTCTGCTGTCTCCTCAGGGTAGAGCACCCATGTAAAACAGCCAGGCCGCGGGTGAATTTAGGTTTTACTGATGTGGACTTCTTGGGAGAGCTAGGCGAAGGCCCAGGTTAGGAATACCTTCTACCTACCCACCCCCAGCCTGCTGCCCAGGGTCTGTCCTTAGACCCTCCCTAGCCTCTTACACTCCGTCAGCACTACCTGAAGCTCAGGCATATGCAGGGAAACTGTCATAGAGCCCTAGCAAGGTGACTGGCCGGTGAACCTCTCCCCCCTCAGAATCCTGGCCCTGGAACTGCGGGAAACTGTTTCCACCGTTTATTATTAGATCCCCATTTCAGCAGACCGGGAGAGCTTTTCCCTGGACCTCAACCACCGGAGCTCAAGTTCATTCACATATGTCCCTTTGCTCCCGGCGCTGGGTCAGCTCTTGGTTGCTCAATAGGTAGTCATCAATGAACGTGAAGATTTCCTCAGGGGTGACAGGTTCCACGTAGCGTTCCCGGTCAATTCCCTGCTTGTCAATCAACACCATGTTGAAGTAGGAGCGAGTGAGGCGCTGGAGTTGCCTGGAGAGAGGGGTTAAGGCTGGTGTGAGACATGGTCTGGGGTCCATCCCACCAGGTTCTACTATCCTCTGACCTTTCCCAGCTCCACTGATAGACTCATTCTTCCCCCTCAATCCCACGTCCTCATCCCCTCTACTGCCTAGCTCAAGTCCTTTTGTTTTTCTTTGCTCCCCTTCTGTGTCTAGCTCTGCTAAGCCGTTCCTTCCGCACCCCTGATGGAGCAGCTCCGTTATTACCAGGCTGTGTTTCCTTCACAGAACCCCATAAGCGAGGCTCCCACATATAGCTGTGCACGAGTCCAGGGAGCAGCAGTCACATGCACGGGAGATGAGCTGCGCATGACCTGCCCACCCAGCCCTGGCACCCCTGAAGTTGATCACTATCTCCGGGTCAACTCTTCCATGTGCAGTGTTTCCCAGTCTCTCTCCTTCCTGGAACTTAATCTTTCTGTCCCTCTGGAGACGGGGCCTAGAGGCACGTGAGTACATTGTTTCTAGAGCATAGGGCAGTGAAGGCTTTATTGGCTTTGAGTATATCCTGAGGCATTGGAAGGGTGATCATGGAGAGAGAATGAAAAAAAAAAAACCAACCAAGTTGTACCAGTTGTCACCTGTAATCTGCTCTTTCCCCAGGGGCAGATGGGTGTGATTGAGATTTCAGTGCTTGAAGATGCCTTTTGCTCCTTTGAGACATGGCAGAAAAATGAGGCCATGAGGCAACACGGTCAGAGGCTTATATGAGTCATGTTTGGATCTGTGTCAGCTCTGGCTGAGCTGCACTCACCTGAGGTGCCTCGTAAAAGCACAGTCCCAAGATTTTTTTGGGGGGTAGGGGCTTCACCATCTGTATTTATTTTATTTTATTGTTTTTTGACAGAGACAGAGACAGGCAGACAGAGAGAAGGGGGAGGGCCCAGAGTGGTTTCCACAGTTGCATGTCATCAGTTTCCAACATGGTTTCATTCCACATAGTGGGGCAGGGGCTGTGCAGGGCAGGTACTGGGCTGGGGGCCTCCTGCATGGAAATCCCACCCCATTTCAGCACATGGGCCCACACGGGCCAGGGCTGGGACTCGATCCTCGGTCCCCAGGGCTGCAAAGTGAGCGCTTAACCCACTGAGCCATCCCAGCTTGCCCACCATCTGTACTTTAAGCCACCCAGTTGAATTCTGAAGTGCCACTCTCTAGTCTTACTTAATGTATCCAAAGAGTTCAAACACAAGGAGCACCCCAAGAGGATTGTAGCTGATTCTTCCACAACCCTCCAGTGCCAGTGTTGTGGCTGGGGGTTTTGCCCACCCCTTCCCTGTGGCCCCCAGCCTGGACCTCAGCTCCTCGATGATGTTGGCTGACAGCTGTTGCTCCCGGATGCGCCCCACCTCCTGAGGTGGCTGCCCCACCAGCTCAATGATGGTCACGTGACGCAGGTCCAGTCCGCAGGTGGATTGCTAGGATGGGAGAGAAGGTTTAAGGAACAGGTTCCCAGACTCAAACCTAGGGCTACTTAGCTGATTCCTCCTGGGACCATGTTGAGGCAGTGTGGGAAAGGACAGCATTGCCCTCCAACCATCACACGATAGGGGTCTACAACTTCTCCCTGCCGTCATTTCAACTATGTGAGTCATTTTTTTTAATTGAGATTGTTAATTGACATGTCACATTAATTCCAGGTGCCCAACAATGATTCAGTATTGTATATATTGTGAAATAATAACCACAATAATACCAGTTAACATCCATCACCACACAGTCACCAATTTTCTTGTTATGAGAGCCGTTAAGATCTATTCTCTTAGCAACTTTCAAATATGCAATAGAGTACTATTAACTGTAGTCACCATGCTGTTCATTACATACCTAGGATTTATTTATATTATATTACAAAGGAAAGCTACGTAGGTTTTTAATGGATAGCTATTGTTATATGATAATAATTGCTATTGTTTATTGAACATACGTAATGCTTTATAGGCATAATCTAATTTAATCCTCACAGCACCCTAAGAATGTAGGTGGTATCATTCTTATTCTGCAGAGGAGAAAGTACCTTGCCCAAATTTGCATCACAATAAGATGTTGAGCCAAGATTTAAACTTAAGGCTGCTGTAGTCTGTGCAAGTGTGTGTTCCTTACCACTAGGCAACATGGCCAGGGCCTCTGTCTGCTTTCAGGATTTCTCCAGAATAGTGCTAGTGCACTTTTTCTTACCCTTTGCTGGCTTTTTCACACCAGGCAGGGCACCTTGTCACCCTACCCTGGCTCTTTGTCCTGCTGATCCTTCAGGGTTGCCTCTTAGCCAGTTACCTGAGGCGAGGTTGAAAGCCAGCAGTGACCACTCCAGCCCTTGTTCTCTAAGTCCTGACCAGAATCACCATCCTTATCAGCTCATGCCTGTTCTTGTTCTTGCTTCCTGTTCAAGCCAAGATATTACTGCCTTTGCCTGCCTTTTTGGGATTCCTGGAGCAACTACGTCTTTCTTGGTCTAGATACCCAGGGTCATCCTTATGCTAAAGTTGCTTCCATCATGGACCTCTGAATATTAACTTGGCAACTTATGAGTCAGCCTTCAGAGCCTCCCTAAATAAAGGGTGTCTCAAAATTCACACAAGATTTGAATTTTGCATCATTTGTGCGGTAAAGTGTTGCCAATGGAAAAAAAAAGACAGAGTGACAGCTGACAGCTCAGGGTTATTAAAAATGGAGCGCTACATGAAACAACAATGCGTTTTCATTGTTGAGCAATATTTTTTAAATAATGAAGGTTTGGCAGCTACAGTTCGCAATTTTCATACAAAATTACTTCTTGCGTGAATTTTGGGACACCCTTTTTTAGTTTCTTCCTTCACCTAGGTATTCAGCCCCTTTCATAGATCCTCGGAGTTGGTTCTCATAGTCTTGTCATCATACCCCGAGTTCCCTTCAAGAACCTAGTCTATTCTTTTTATAAGTCCCAATGATCTTATCTATCTGTCCCATCCAATTCTTCTCCCACAAGTGGCTATGCCTAGGCATCTCGTAGTATATTACAAATCATTATGTGACTTCCTAATTTTATTTGAAACAACACACACTTTTCCTTCTCTTCTGCTACTACTAGTGGCTAAGAACACAGATCCTGGAGTCAGACTGCTTGAATGGGCTCAATCCTGGCACACTTATTAGGATCTTGGGCAAATCTTTAACCTCTCTGTGCTTCAGTTTCTTCACCTTTAAAAAGAGGTTACAATAAAAATAAAAAGAGGTTAGTAATAGTACTGACCTCTTAAGGACTGTTGTGCAAATTAAATGAATATGTGTAAAGCATGGACGTATATAGCTGTGTCTATAGAGCACTTACCACCTAAGTGGTTGTTAGTGCTATTATTTCTTGAAAACATAATTTCTTCCTAGCATTTACATTTGACCGTGCCTGTCTTACAAGTTTTGTACATTCCTGTCCCATCTTTCCTCAAGCCTCCTGCAAGCCACACCCAACATTTCAGTAGCCTCACTGCCCTTTTAGTCAAAACAGCAGTTTTTTAATGCTCAATTTGTCTACAGTAAAACCAAACCAATGTCCACAGAAATTGTAGAAGTCGGGTTTATGTTGCAGAAAGAGCAACCCCGTGATTCAGAAGAGGTAAGGGAGTCAGGGTGGGCTCAGGGGCCGTGTAAAGGAGCCAAGCCGTGTTCCGGGGAGTGGCTCTTACCTGTAGCATAGAGATCTGCATTTTATAGTATCGGTTAGAGGGATCAGGGGCTGAGATGATGAGGAGACGCCGTTTCTCGTAGAACTGATCCAGAAGGCCGGCAGCCGCGTTGACATGGACATTAATCTTCATAGCTAGGGCCGAAGCAGAGGGCCAGTGAAAGTATGGCTTTTTCCTTCATCCCAGCATGGCCAACAACATGCTGAAGAGTTCCAGTCTTTCATGTTCACCCTTTTTGGGGTTTCTGCCTTCCTTTAAGTGAAATCCTGAAATAACACTTGGAGATGTTAAGCCCTTCATCTTGGCTTGTTCTGAGGGATATCATTGTCCCTGACGCACATCTCAGAACTCACTCCCCCATTCCCACATCATGCCCTCTGCGATTGGACCCCTGTGCCAGGCACATTGGGAGGTCCTCCAAAGTAGCCCTGATCAATGTGTCGACTCTCAATTCCCCGGTTTCACTCACGAGCACAGATGGGTGCTGATCCTGACCACTGGCGGCTGGACTGACAGACGCGGGAGGGGGTCCCTTGGCGCTCGTACCCTCCATCACAGTGGTATTCACAGGTGGCCCCATAGTTGTCCCCCACTGAGGTACAGGTAAGGTAGCCATGCTGTGGTGGTTTCAGAGTTGGGCAGCGTCTCACTGTCATGGAGGAGTTCAAGTTTGTTAGGGGCTATGGCATCTCTTTTAGCCATAAAAGGGCTAAGAGGATGCCCAGGCTCTGCTTTCGAGACCAGGAGATCTAGGCTGATCAAATGAATGACTTCCTTGTGTTTCCAATGGCCAGGGATAGAACCAGAATTTCTCTTTCTGAAGAGATTAAATCTGAAATGTAGACAAAGGCATTCATAAAATCTAGAGTACAGGTGAATGTCCATGTTGTGATCAAAAGACTTGATTGTGCAAAATAAATATTACAGTTTTTGTTTTGAGGCTTTGTGGACATCCTGCAAAATGATGACTGTATTACAAGATTACTTTTAATATAAAAAATAAACTGGGGGAAGCTGGGATGGCTCAGTGGGTTGAGCGCTCACTTTGCAGCACCGGGACTGAGGATCGAGTCCCGGCCCCAGCCCGTGCGGACCCATATGCTGAACTGGGAGCTCCCCCAGTTCAGTTCTCTCTCTGTCTCTGTATCTCTCTCTGTCTCTCTGTCAAAATAAATAAATAAATAAAAATATATTTTTTTAAATAAATAAATAAAAATAAACTGGAGACTTAAATTTCCATCAGTGGGAGAAGTGTTAAGCAAAATGTAATATATTCTTAGAAGTAGGTTATTATGCTGTGATTCAAAATATTTCTGAAAAAAATTTAAAGAACATGAGAAAATTACTTGTATGATGAAAAGGGCAATCTAATATTATATATACAGTGTAATCTCAACTATATATATATATATATATATATGTATATATATATATATATATATATATATATATATATATATATATATATATATATATATATATATTTATGTGTAGAATATGAGAATTGAAAGGAAATACCGAAGGATTGACAATTACCTCAGATGATGAGAAAATAGGTTTTTTTCCTTTGTATATTTATTTATTTCCCAACTGTTCAAAAATGAGCATGTATTGTTTTTATAATGAAAAAAGCCAAGCAAAACAGTAAAACACAAAGAAGAATCAGCAGGCAACACCACCAATTTCAGCAGAGGCAAAAGACTGAGATGGAAGACTGGATTAAATTTGATCATTAGAAGTCCAAGAAAAGAAATGGTCGCAGAGTGTCTTGGTGTATTTTATCTGGATTTAGTAGAATGAGACAATCTTGTTGGCGAGTCAGGGCTTCTAAGAGGTGTTTGTACCGTACACATCATGCAGGCTTGCGATTTAGTAAACTCGTTTTTTCCCTCTCCCAATCTAAATGCGGCGAGGGTTCCAGGCATAGAGAGGAGAGGGTTGTGGTAGGCATCCAGAGGGTCAGGATAGAGCAGAAAGAGTGCACCATGTGGACATGAAAGACTGCTTTCTGACCTTGTACTTTCACAATGAACTTGCAGCTGGCCCGGTTGTAGGCTCGGTCATAGGCAGTGTAACGAATCACGTGCTCTCCTTCGGGAAAGTGAGAGCCAGGCTCAGGGCCCCGAAGTGTCACCCTGCATAGGACAGAGTGAAAGAATCCCACAGGAAAGAGACCCTTAGGCTCTGGGTAGGGGGCACAGCATCCCTATAGCCTCAGCCTGTGCCGTTCAGCGAAGGGCCTGGGAGCCTAGGGGAAGCCGTTGTGAGGAACACGGGGCGTCTGAGACTCGCCTGGTGATGGTCCCATCAGCAGAATCTTTCACCACAGGTGGGTCCCAGTACACACGAGCAGTCAGTTTCTCTGGCTCTGCCATCTTCTCACGGGAGTGGGGACAACGAATCTTGGGGGGATCTATGTCTGCCAAGGTCAGAAATCAGGTGCTGGCTCATGGGCCCCCTGCCTCCCCGGAGGGAACCCATAGAAGCAATAACCCAGCGCTAGGTAGGTAAAAGGTGCACTTCCTGCAAGTGGCTCAGTGAAACTGGGGAAACAGTC
>PVKE010048230.1:0-11659 GCA_004027555.1 Craseonycteris thonglongyai | reverse complement strand
ATTTTTGTCTTAAATGAGTAAAGTATGAATACTGTTTACATACCGTATTTTCCGGCGTATAAGACGACCGGGCGTATAAGGCGACCCCCTAATTTTACAGTTAAAACATAGGTGTAGGCCTATATTCGCTGTATAAGACTACCCCCCCACTTCCGAGGCTGTAGTCTTATACAGCGAATATAGGCCTACACCTATGTTTTAACTGTAAAATTAGGGGGTCGCCTTATACGCCCGGTCGTCTTATACGCTGGAAAATACGGTATTTAAAACATTCTTGTACCCGCATACATGAAAATTCCTAGGGGCAAATCCTACTTCGCGGTTTTTCAGCTTTCGCGGAAGGTTCTGGTCCCCATTAACCGCGAAAAACGAGGGATCACTGTATACTGTTGAGGTAGTTTTGTCTTCCTTTTATGCTCCATGAATTCTTCCTAAAAACCTCTATAACAAAGACAACCGGAACATCTCTGATAGTTGAAACTTGAAAGCATCTAATACAATTTTACACTGCTTTCAAATTATGAGTAAAAATGTTAAGATATATTATTAAATTAGATTCCCTATATGCATCAATTATTTATTCAATCAATAATATGTACTGATTATCTACTATGTGGCAGACATGTACTAGCATTACGATTTTAATAGTGAACAAGATAAACATGACTCCTGCTTATATGGTGCTGAGGTCTAGCATGGAATATTTAGATTATTTGGGTCTTAGTATGCACTATATGGACAAACCTAAACTTAATATGTCTCAGAACCTTGTGATCTACATTTGTTTTCTTTTGTTTTAAATATTCATGGTTTTCTAAATATATTACATTGATAAAGGTATGGCACTAAAACCCATGTGTTAATATTTTAAAGATACTTATATTTATATCAAAATAAAGTTTAATTCAGAGCTAAGATTTACATCAGAAACAAAGCAAATGACAAGATTAACCAAACTACCAACTACAATATGGTTCTTTTTTTTTTTTTAATTTTTTGTTCTTTTTTTTGTTTGTTTTTTTTTAAGATTTATTTTTATTGGTTTTGACAGAAAGAGAGATACAGAGTCAGAGACAAAGAGAAGGGAAAGGGCCCAGAACAGTCTCCATAGTTGCACATCATTGGTTTTTCCACATAGTTTCATTCCACAGGTGGGAGTGGGGCTGCACAGGGTAGGAACTGGGCCGGGGGGTCTTCACCCCAGTGAGAACTGAACTGGGGGCACTCCCCAGTTCAGCATATGGGTCTACACGGGCCAGGGCCGGGATTCGATCCTCGGTCTCCGGGGCTGAAAAGTGAGTGCTTAACCCGCTGAGCCATCCTGGCTTCCCATACAATATGGTTCTTTTTTTTTTTTAATTTTTTTTTTAATATATATTTTATTTATTTATTTATTTTGACAGAGGAGAAAGAGAGATACAGAGACACAGAGAGAACTGAAGTAGGGGAGCTCCCAGTTCAGCATATGGGTCCGCACGGGCCGGGGCCGGGATTCGATCCTCGGTCCCCGGAGCTGCAAAGTGAGCGCCTAACCCACTGAGCCATCCCAGCTTCCCACAATATGGTTCTTGAGTAGAGTCAGAAGCAAAGTAACAAGGGATGTCGGGATAGCTCCACAGGTTGAGGGCTCACCTTGTAATCACAAGGTCCAGGGATGGAATCTCGGCCCTGGCTTGTGCAAACCCATATGCTGAACTGTGGCGCAACTGATAATTGCTGGGATGGTGGTAAAGGTTTTCGCTTCCCATTTGGGAAGTCCACAGTTTGGTTTCTGCCCCTAGTGGCCCCACATCTACCTGTGTGGAACGAAACTATGTCACAACTAATTATGTACAGCTATGGAGACTGCTCTGGGCCCTCCCCCCTTCTCTGTCTCTCTCTCTGTCTCTTTCTTGCACTTTCTCTAAAAAAAACAAAAAACACAAAAAACAAAAAACCAATAAAATAAATCTTTTAAAAAAGAAGTGAAGTAACAAGATAAAACTTGTATAAATCAGTGGTAGAAGAGAATAAACTAATGATGACATATATATGCCAGAATTTTGCAGCAATGGTAATGTTTTATCGATATGAAAGTGAGTCCCAAAGTAAGAAGGCTGAACATTTTTCGTTGTCTTAAGTAAAAGATAAACTGAAAATTAATGGCATGGTTTCTTTGAGATAACAAGTCCAAAAATAAAGATACAGGTGATTCATTAAACTAGATTGAAGAAAGGTAGAGAAGATGGAATCTGGTGCTTGTTGAAATTGAAATGTCAAGAAAATGACATTGACGCATCCTGCTGGTAACTCAATAGTCAAGCAAAAAATTTTAATGCTATATTTCTTAGACTGATTAAAATTAAGATTGAGTGTCTTTCTCAGTGGAGATAAGATGGGTCAGTGAGAGTAGAGAGTTGGGGGAACACTGTTAAGCTCTTCAGAGTTTCTCGGACTCTAGCTATTTTACTTGGAGCATCAAGGGACTGAAATGCTGAGTTACATTCCACCATTCAAATTTTTTTCAGGACTCCCATCCAAGATACCTAAATCCCTAAACACCTGAATTTCTAATTGCTGTATGAGACTTAGTCTGATTACTATAGTACTGTTATAGAAATGATCTCTCATTGTCTTCAATTTGATAGGTTGCAGTCTAAATGTCTGTAACTCTCTAAGCAGAGAACACAGACAACATTAGAAATTAGAGACACAATGTAACTATACCTACAAAAGATAATTTTAATTACCACAAAGTTGTATTTGTATAATTTTATACAAATTTGAGAATTAATCTGAAATAGTCTTATGAAAAGTAAAAACTATAAAATAAAACCAAGAATAGATAGAGAACCTGACTAAGCCAACCATCATCTAAGAAATAGAAAAGTTAGCCAAAGATCTACTCCTCAAAAAAGATACCAGGCCCAGAAGAGTTTACATGTATGAGAGAATTCTACCAAAAAGAACAGATAACTTCTTATATAAATTGTCCAGAGCAAAGAAAAGGATAAAAAGCTTTCCATTTCATTTGGAGACAAACATAATCCTGATAAAAAAACTTAAGTAGAAAGTACTTACCCTCACCAATAAAACACAAGAAACAAATTTCATTTATGCATGTAGATGCAAAAATCCCAAATATAGTAAGTATTCACACAGAACTACCAGTAGTTTATTAAAGAAATATTACTTGTATATTATGACCAAGAGAGTTTATTCTAGGAATAAACAACTTCAATGTTCTGAAATCTATTAATACAAATCACAATACTTTCTGATTAAAAGAAATAGAGGATGCTGGGATAGCTCAGCAGTTGAGTGCTTGCTTCGCAATCACAAGGTCTAGAATTCAATTCCAGGGCCCAGCTCACGTAACACCATATGCCCAACTGCGGCACAACTGGTAACTGCCTGGATGGCACAATCTGGTGGAAGTTCTTGTCTCCCATGTGGGAGGCCCCCGGTTCAGTTCCCACCCCATGCAGCCCCACATCCACCTGTGTGGAATGAAACCATGTCACAACTGATGATGTACAACTATGGAGGCTGCTCTGGGCCTCCCCCTTTCTCTCTTTCTCTCCTCTCAAACAATAAAATATTTTTTAAATAAAAAAGAAATAGAAACCAAGTGATCATCTTATGCTAAAAAATACACTTGACAAACTGTAATATCATTCCTATTAAAATGCTTTAGAAAGCTAAGAAGATAACTTCTTAAAGGTTTATTTTATTGTTTTTGACAGAGACAGAGAGACACAGAGATAAGAGGATGGCCCAGAGCAGTCTCCATAGCTGTGCATCATCATTTTTTGACATGATTTCACTCCACACAGTAGGCAGGGGCTGCACAAGGCAGGAATTGGGCTGGGGGTCTCCCACATGGGAGGCATGCCCTCTTGAGCCAGGGTCTGAACCAGAGGGCAGGGGTTAAGAACTGAACTGGGGGCCTCCTGCATGGGAAGCACACCCCAGTTTGGCATATGGGACTGCACGGGCTGGGACTGTGATTTGATCCTCAGTACCCAGGGCTGTAAAATGCGTGCCTAAACCACTGAGCCATCCCATCTTCCCAACAAAACTTCTTTATAGAGAATTTACCACAACCTTACCTAACAGTGAGACACATTCAAAGCAAACATTCCCTTGAATGTCAAGAACAAGATAAGAATGGCTACTTCCAGCACTACTATTCACTATTATATCCTAGGTTTTGATCAACACCTAAACAGGAAAAAAAAAAAAAAAATCAGATGAAAGTAAATGGAAAGGCTAAGACAAAACTACTTCAGAGGGTATGGTTAAACTAACAAGAGAATTCAGTACTATGGTTAAATACATGATTAAAAATTTAAAAAGTAATAGCTTCTAATACTCCAAAAATAATCAATTAGAAAATGTTAGGGAAAAGAGATCCACTCACAAAAGCAGCAAAGCCATTATATTACTTAAAAACAAATCTAATTAAAAATTTAAAGACTTACATGAAAAAAACCCACAAAAAAACCCAACCAACCAACCAACCAACCAACCAAACAAACAAAACAAACAAAAAACAATGACATAAAATAAGCTTTAAATAACTGGAAAGACAGACTATGTTCCTGGATAGGAAAACTCAATGTTCTAAAGAAAAGGATTCTCAATCTATGAATTAAATGTAACTTCAAACAAAATCTCCAAACAAATTTTTAATGGAATTTGACAAGTTAAATGGAATTTAACAAAAGTTTACATGAAACTCTAGAATTACACGTAACACAGTAAAATGCTTACACTAAGAGCATATGAAAACTAATACCAGATAACAGAATGGCCTCTTCAAGTTTTCTTCTCAAGTTTACATAAAAAATTATTGAGGGGAATAGCAGACAAGAGTGCCTACATTATTTAATCCTTCTCTCTCACACCTAGATCTCCTTTTTTTGATTCAACCACTGTAGATGTGTTCTCTAAATTAAGTGCACTACACATGTGACTGCTCTGCAGTTTGATACATTTCCTTCAAATATACAACCTAGAATCTTGCAGCTTTTCACATCAATCTTTTTGCATTTCATACTTAAGTCTTCAACTGACCACATTTTAATATATGATTACTTAGAATTAAAGCAAATAACTACCATTTCTCCTTTGAGATTCAAGAAACCATAGAACTTTGACCTGTTGCCTTTTTGTTATGTTAGGTCAGCTAGAAAATACAAACAATGCTGAAATGAAACATTTGTAACACACACAAAACCCCACTGTTTCACAACAGCACCGTTGCCAAAATTAGAAAAACCCACCATTACACGTTTTTAAAGTGAAACTTGAAAATATACTTTGTCTCACCAATTTTCCTGAATCACCATACTTTTCCACTTTTAGATGTAATAATTACTTTACGATCTCTGATAACAAAAGAAATAAACAACAATAGAAAGTCTTCTCTATTTTTTAAACATTAGTTCCCCTCTTCAATTTATGTTTTCTGTTTTCATTGATCTACAGGTACTCTCTGAGCAAGCCCAAGTTTTGACTAATTCCCACATGCTAATCAGCTTCCAAATCCACAATTCTGTACCAATTATCCTTTCCCCTTAACTCCAGACCACCCAGCTATCTACATCTCTCAGGATGACCCACAGATCCTTCCTTGGTACTTTAAGTCAATAACTATTTATTTATTTATTCCTTGAAAGTTTCTACTCCTCTCCTGCTGTCTTCCTTTTTTGGAAATGCATCAGCATCTCCTTTTCATTCATACAATATCTATTGAACATCTGCTATATGCCAAACACTTTTCTAGATTTGAAACTCAGTGACCAAAACAAAGCCCCCTGATCTCATGGGGCTAACACTTTAGTGCAAGAGGATAGACAATAAATTGAACAGCTGATATAGTATATAAAAGGCAGGAAAACATAGAGCTGAGTAAGTGGGACTTGAAGAGAGGCTATTTTATATAGAATTGTCAGAGTAGGTCTCTTCGTTGTGATTTCAAAGAGGTTAAGGGAGCAAAGACTTGAAGAGACTTGAGCAAAGATGAAGGAGTTAAGGGAGTTTGAATGTGGTTATCTCAAAGAAGATTGTTCCAGATTGAGGGAGGAGTCAGTGCAAAAGCCCAAGGCAGGAACATTCCCTTGTTTGTTTGTGAAGAGCTATGGTGACTGGGACACAATGAATGGGGGAGGGACTGTCGAGGAGAGTGGAGACAATAGCAGAGAAGGTCAGAGTGAGAATGGAAGTCCGGACCATATATGGAGCCATTGGAACTTAGACCCCTAAAGGGCCAAACTTTGACCTCAAAGGGCTTTGAGCAGAGACATTACATAATCTTGCTTATGTTTTAAAAGTCCACTCTGATTATTCTGTTGAATTTAGACGGATAGTCGGGCAAGACTAGACACTAGTAGACAGCAAGATATGACTGCAATCCAAGATAGTAAGATATGACTGCAATCTAAGAGCTAAGAGGACTTGGACAGCAATCATTCCTCTAATGCAAGCTCCGGACCTCACTGATGTCCTCTCGTCACGTCCTCAGTCATTTTTTATCTAGTCCCAACACACACACTTTGTTTTTTTCAATACTGGGCACTGCCCTCCACCCACCACCACAGCTTCCATTCATGTTTATCCCTATTCTAAACCATTGAAACAGACACCTAACTGGCCTCCCTGCCTCCACTTTATCCCTTCTTTTAGTCTAGCCTATCAGTCGGGGCATCATTCTAATCACAAGGAATCTTCATGTGCAACGAACATATAGAATTCATTGGATTTGTGACCTTGGTGAGAAAAGCGCATTTTTATCTTCACTAAATCTCACTGGAGTTTAGTATTTCCCTTGATTAAGAATGTAAGAGGGGAACCTGGGATGGCTCAGTGGGTTGAGCACTCATCTTGTAGCCCCAGGGTCCGAGGATTGAATCCCAGCCCTGGCCTGTGTGAATCCATATGCTGAACTGGGGAGTGCTTCCTATGCAGGAGGCCCCAGCCTCGCTCCCACCCTGTGCAGCCCCATACCTACCTGTGTGTAATAAAACCATGTCAAAGACCGATGATGTACAACTATGGAGACTGCTCTGGGCCCTCCCCCTTCTCTCTGTCTTTGTCTCTCTGTCAAAAACAATAAAATAAATCTTAAAAAAAAATGATGTAATTAAAAAAAAAAAGAATGTAAGTAACAAACCATAGTATTAGCAGAACCCCTGACGGTCATCAACAGAAATTACAGATGTTTTTATATCACATTAAAACATATATCTCAAGACAACATTTATATTAATTATTCTGAAATTACGATAATTATTAGACCTATCACTAGATCTTTTTAAAATATGCTAACAGCAAATAAAATTAAGAAATATTTTGTATTTTTAACATTAGATTCCTTGTAATTCCTATTTATTTTTTTAAAGATTTATTTTATTGTTTTTGACAGAGACAAAGAGAGACATAGATAGAGACAGAGAGAAGGGGGAGGGCCCAGAGCAGTCTCCATAGTTGTACATCATCAGCTTTCAACATGGTTTTGTTCCACACATGTGGGTGGGGGCCGCGTAGGTCTGGAACTTTGCTGGGGGCCTCCCGCATGGGAGGCATGTCCCCTCGAGCCAGGGGCTGAACTGGGGGGGCAAGAACCAAACTGGGGGCCTCCCACATGGGAAGCACACCCCAGTTCAGCCAATGGGTCCACATGGGCCAAGGCCGGGATTCAATCCTTGTTCCCCAGGGCTGCAAAGTGAGCACTTAATCCACTGAGCCATCCCAGCTTCCCAATGCATTTTAATTTACACATTTAAAGTGATTATTCTGAAGAATTCATAGGCTTCACCAGACTTCCAAAGGGGATCAAGGCCAGAAAGGATTAAAGCTCTTTTTCTAATCATATCTAATATGTTCAGACCTGATCTTATTACTTCCATACTTTCAAAATCTTCAGGTGGCTTGCCAGCACACAGGATAAAGTCCCAAATTGTAATAGTGCTGACAAGGTTCTCCAGGTCAATGCTGGGCCAACTTTTTCAGCTTTATTACAAATCATTCCTCATCTCCTTCGTTGCTTTCTTGTCACCCTTAACCCTTGCTACTCCTTGGCATTTGGTGCTTTCTTTCCTCTGGACATTTGCTGTTTATGTTCCCCTTTCCTACAGAGCTTAACCAACCATGGAAAACACTTGCCTCATCTTCAAGACTCATTCTTTTCCGTTACTGTCTCCTAGGCCAAATTAGTTTCTCCTTCATTTTTACTCCCCTTGCACATCATACATACTTTTCACATCCGATGGTAGTCTTGCTTGACTTGTTTGCCTCTTGCTGAAAAATAATACCCCATAGAGGGTAAGCCAGGATGGCTCAGCAGGTTAAGTGCTTGCTTTGCAGCCTGGGGATCAAGGGTCAAATCCCAGCTCCAGCCTGTGCAGACCCATATGCTGAACTGGGGTGTGCTTCCCATATGGGAGGTCCCCAGTTTGGTTCTCACCGCCCTGCCCCCAGTTCGGCCCCTGGCTCCAGGGGGCATGCCTCCCATGTGGGAGGCCCCCAGCCCAGTTCCTGCCCTGCCTGGCTCCCCCTCACCTCTGTGGAATGAAACCATGGTGAAGACTGATGATGCACAACTATGGAGACTGCTCTGGGCCCTCTCTCTTCTCTCTGTTTCTCTGTCTCTCTCTGTGTCAAAAACAATAAAATAAATCTTTAAGAAAATATAATAATATCTCATAGGAAGAGATTATCTTACACACCTTGTAATCCCTAAAGGGTGTTAATAGATGCTCTATAAATGACTAGTTGAACTGAACTAAGTTAATACCTGTTTAGAAAATTGATCTCATAATGACTCGCTTTTTTAATTCATGAGAACATGATGAAGTATGCCTCAGAATTTTGCCTCAGTCTTCTTAGAATCTTTATTTAAGAACATGAAATTTTATTTGCTTATAAATAAATTTGCTAGTAAGTCACAGACTAGAAGAAGACATTTGCAATACATATATTTACAAAGGGTTCAGAATTACCATTAAAAAGAAAAGACTCCTACAAATCAATAAGAAAAAACAAAACAAAACAACAAATCCAATAAAAACTGGGCAAAAGATTTGAAAAGGCATTTGGAAAAAGAAGATAAACTATAAATATATGAAGTAAAGCTCACAAGGGCTTTATATGACTCATCAGGGAAAAACAAATTAAAACCACAATGAGAGACCACTATTCCCATCCCAGAAAGTCTAAGGTTTAGGGGGAAGCCGGGATGGCTCAGTGGGTTAAGTGCTCACTTTGCAGCCCCGGGGACTGAGGATCGAATCCCGGCCCCGGCCCGTGCAGACCCATGTGCTGAACTGGGGAGTTCCCCCAGTTCAGTTCTCTCTCTGTCTCTGTCTCTGTCTCTGTCTCTGTCTCTCTCTCTCTCTCTCTCTCTCTCTCTCTGTCAAAAATAAATAAATAAAAATATAAAAACAAAAACAAAAACAAAACCCCCCCCAGGAAGTCTAAGGTTTAGGAGACTGGAGACTGACAATATCAAGTGTTTTCAAGGTTGTATCTCATAAATTGTTTGCAGGGGAGGGGGTTGGGGTGAAAAATGATACAATCTCTTTGGAAAACCATTGTTAGTTTCTATGGAGTTAAATAATATGCAGTTGCTTCATTATACAACAATTCCATTTTTTTATCTTCAAGAGAAGTGAGTGCATGTGTTCTCTCATTTGTACATCATATTCATAGTAGCTTTATTCATAATATGCAAAAGATGAAATGACCCCAAAATTTATTAACAAACACATAAATTATGATACATTTATATAATGGAACACTAACCATCAATTAAAAAAAAAGAATTGGCTCTAGCAACAAAACAGATAAATCTCACAGATACTGTTACACGAAAAAAGCCACACACAGAAGAGTCCTAATATATGATTCCAATTATATAAAGCTTAAGAACAAGCAAAACTAAAAGCTGTTTCTAGAAATGAGAAAAGAGATTAACCTTTCAGGAAATAGAAGAAAAAGTGCACCAGAGAATCTCATGGAATGCAGGAAATACTCTAATTTTATCTTGATGGTGGTTTTCCAGATGTATATGCAGGTAAAAATTCAAATTATATGCTTAAGCTTAGTGTACTTTATGCACTTTACTATATGAATGTTATTAAATCACTAAGTAAAAGAAATAAAGTTTGTCAAATCTGTAGAAGTGGTAGTGTTTTGGGAAACTCAAACCAAGGCAAAACCATGTGGAAAATGGTTTTAGCACAGTGCAAAACAAACTACCAATTGACCAGTAGAAAAAAAAAAGAAGAAAGTTATTCTTGGATGAGTAAAAAGAAGAATGAAAATAGAAATATTTTGAAAGCAATAGCACACCACACAAATGTACCATGTTCGTAAAATCGTGCCCTAGACTTTGACTCATATCAATCTGGGTTAAGCCAATGGCTCAGAAATCACTGAACATGGTGACAGTATTGGCTTCCTAATTATCAGTATGTTTTATGATTTTATTTATTTTTTCTGTTTTATGTTGTATTTTTTAAAGTTCACTTTTATTGAAATATAAACAATATACAACTGTAAGTTTAAGGTATACAACATGTTGATATGACATTTATATATTGCAACATGATTATCATCATAGGCTTAGCTAACACGTCATGTCTGCTTCCTATTTCCTCTCTTCCTTTTTTGTCTGTGTAGCACATGGGACTGACGAACATTTTATTCTTTCTGCAGTTCATGCATGAGATGGAAAAATGACTTCAAGAGAAATCATTTGGCTAAGGAGACAGGGTGTGATCTCCAAGTCCTGAAACTCACATTCTTGTAAGTACATCTATCTACTCACCGTGGATGGGTGCTTCTAATGCTACCCCCTAATCTCTTCAGTCTTGCCTTGTGCCTCCCGCTGCCTTTAATACAGTCACCTAATTAGTCTTCTTTCCTCAGGTGTCCTCTCCATCCCCAATTCCACTCTCCAACAGCCCAAATGATTAACCCCCAAATTAGGTCTGATCATGTCATTCCACTTTAGTAGATCCCTTTGTCTCAGAATAAAATCCAAACCGTTTGGTGGTAAAGAAGGCCTTTTATGATATGCCCATGTATATGGCCTCCTCTCCAGTCTTAGCTCCTCAGCACGCATCCTGTGCAAGTCCTTAGAATGTGATATCATATGGAATGTCCCAGGTTAGCCTTCAGAGGATCACCGTGAACCAGAGTCCTAGGGGTGTCTTACTCTTGCCTCCTACTGTAGTATTTGGATTTAGTATTTGTGAGAATCTGAAGAATACTAATGACACCAGCAGAATTTTGTCATTTGCTTTCTTGCCTTTGTCCCCAATAATTGTCAGCTCTAGAGTGAGATTTTCTACCTTGAGTTAGATTAAATATAAGACATGGGAGTTTCTAGAACACAGCCCCCCCACCCTTCCTTAATAGTGTAAATATGAATGGTTGTGTCATCAAGTACTTCATTCTTTTTTTATTTTTTTATTTTTTTTATATCTTTTTATATTTATAGAGAGTAATTGTTTTATCTTCAGTGCATATTTATTTCTATTTTACTTTTGACAGATAGAGAGAGAGACAGAGACAGAGACAGCTAGAGAACCGAACTGTGGGAACTCCCCAGTTCAGCATGTGGGTCCTGCCTGGGCCGGAGCCGGGATTCGATCCTCGGTCCTCATGGCCT
>PVKE010048229.1:0-11663 GCA_004027555.1 Craseonycteris thonglongyai | reverse complement strand
AGAGAGAGAGAGAGAGATAAGAGACAGAGAAAGAGCTGAACTGGGGGAACTCCCCAGTTTAGCATATGGGTCCGCACGGGCCAGGGATGGGATTCGATCCTCGGTCCCCGGGGTTTCAAAGTGAGCGCTTAACCCACTGAGCCATCCCGGCTTCCCCATGTGGAATCTTTAAGGGGATAAAACAGTGGCATACATTCTCAAGGCCTAACACAATTTTTAACAAATTTATGGATGTTCAGCATTTTGTTTAAGCGATACAGCAACAATAATAAATAAGTTAATAGTTATGCTAGCCAATGCGTATTGCGTGCTTCCCTTGTGCTTGCCCCTGTGTGATACATTTTATGTGTAGCAGCTCCTCAGATATTGTTATTGTCCCCATTGTACAGATAAGGAAACTGAGAGAAAGGGAGAAAATAGCTTGCCTAAAGTCACACAGCGGGTAAATGTTGGAATTGGGGATTGAACCCAAAGCAGTCTCATTACAAAGCTTACACTTTTAAGATTTGTGACCTCTGCCTCTGCCTCTCATTTTCACTACAGCAGCATCTTTTGAAAAATAGCATGTTTTTCACAGTATGCATACTGTCCTGTCATGGGAAAGGATTTCAGAGCACATCTGTTTCTTACTCACAATACAGAGGTGAAAGAAGCTAGGATCACAAAAGAGGATTTGGCCAGGGTCACTTGGTTGCTGTATAGATGGCATTCCTGTGGAAGGGGGGAGGGGTTCATAAAATTTTATACGAGCACTGCTGCTTTAAATATTTAGGTGCTCTGTCACCAGAAGATCATTATTTTCATCATAAAGCTTTATTAGTCATTAAATATATGGTGATAGAAAGAGAGTTGATTCTGGGTAGTGAGCACATAATGCAATGCATAGACAATGTAATGTAGAATTGTACACCTGAAACCTATGTAATTGTTACCAACCAATGTCACCCAATAAATTTAACAATTAAAATTTTTTTTAAGATTTATTACTAACTCCCCATCTCTCTTTTTTAGGGTTCACTGCTTCCACTATCTCATCCCTCTTGCAAAGGAGGGGAACTACGCCATTGTCGCTAATGTGGAAAGCATGGATTATGACCCCCTGGTGGTCAAACTCAACAAAGACATCAGTGCCATTGAAGAGGCCATGAGTGCCAGCCTTCAGCAGCACAAGTTCCAGTACATATTTGAAGGTCAGACCCTGCCCCTGTCTTCTGGGAGTTTGGGAGGAAGGAAGGGTGGAGATTTTCCTGATTTTTGTATATTATTGAAGTTCAAAACTTGTAGAAACATGTTGCGGGGTTTCTCTTTCTTTTTTGATTAAAGCTGCAATACCTCGTCTCTCTGGGTATGGCTAGGTAGACAACAGTATGGCTGCCATCTGCTCCAGGTTGATAGGAGATTTAATCCAAGATAAGGCAGATGGCAGCCCGGCCTGCCTCCCTGACATGTCACTCGTGAGAATTGGGTAAATATGTAGAGGGCCACAAATTGACTCAAGAGGAGCTCATAAAAGAAAAAGAAACACACACACACAATGAGGAGCGAACCCTGAAAGATCCCACATAGGCTAAAATTATCACTGAAAGGGGACATTTTCTCTCCAAGAATGTGTTACTGTCTATAAACAATAGCACCTCTGATCAGCAGCAATTTTAGGAAGGCTGCATCCATCGACGCCATCAGGGCAGGCGGACAGGCAAGGAAGGGGATGAAAGACAATATCTGAGGCATTTGCCTTCAACATTTGAAAAACACAATCAGGCCAAATAATTTTTCATGCTGAATTCCTTCCATAGGACCCCTTCTTAGGACTTCCATTTATGTTTCCTATTTTGTCTTGGTTTGTTTGTATATAGACGTAGGTGCTAAAAGTTTCTATGATGTATCACAAAATTAAAGCAGTGTTATTTAAAGCAATTAAGAAAGTACATTGTCAGGGATGCTGGGATAGCTCAGTGGCTGAGCACTTGCCTCACAATCTGAGGTCTGAAGTTCTGTTCCCAGTCCCAGCCTGTGTAACCCCCATATGCTGAACTGCAGCACAACTGGTAACTGCTGGGATGGCTCAGCAGTGAAGGTTCTCGTCTCCCATTCAGGAGGCCCCAGTTTTGTTCCCGCCCTGTGCAGCCCCATATCCACCTACATGGAATGAAACTATGTCACAGCTAATGATGTACAACTATGGAGACTGCTGTGGGCTCCCCCACCCCCAACTTCTCTCAAAACAATAAAATAAATCCTAAAAAAAAAAAGGTGTGTTGTCAAAAGGAGGTATACACGTGATTAAAAGTTCACTGTTCATCAGCCGTGTGGCACTGTGAATTGGGGGCAGCAGTAAAACTCTAGCTTGAAATCTGGGCAGTCACTTCTTCCTTACTTCACAGCGTTTCCTCCTTGACCTTGACTGTGGCTCCTTCACACCCTATATCTAAACATGAACAAATCCCAGAGTTTTCCTCTTGTTTTGTCCAGACATTTCTTAATACGTGATTTTGCTAAGAGGCAACATGAACTATAGGTATAATTTTCTGACATTGAATACAGTTTAAATAGGAAATCATACATTGGAGATTTCCTATTTAAAAAGCTATAGTTATTTCCTGTGATAAAATTTACTAAAGTCAAAAGGCATAATACATTAGACTATCTGTTATCCGGAACTCAAGCAACTGGCATAATTGTGTCAGTTGCTTAAGTTCCAGTGAAGAGTCTACTTACATTTATCTGGCATCTTTCAATCCCTGGGTGCAGTTTAACTGAGAGCCTACTAAACCAAGCTTCCCAAGGTTGGGGAGAGGAATGACAGAGCTTCAGTCTTTCTTGGTGTGACAGGGTAGAGTACTTCATCACCGCTACAGTTCAGAATTGCCAGTGTATAGTGATAGCATAAAGCGGACCAACATTCATTGGTTTTATTATTAATTAGTGTTTTAATTTATCCCATAAATTTATTTAACCTACTTATTGTTATTTACTATTCTCTACAAACAGTGCATACACACACACACCCACTGCCTGCACTTAGATCCGACTGCAAATGCATACTGAATTTAGGGTCTCATGAGTATCAGCCAAAACTTGACCTACAGTGGTTTTTCTCATAAATAAATAGTCTGATGTTGAATGTAAAACGTGTGTGTGTTTCTTTTTCTTAGAGTAAAACACTTCCTACTTCGTTTGCAAATAGTAGCCCATGTAAGTGCGACTGTGGTCAGGAAACAACATTGGGTGAATGTAGTAGAAGCAAAAAAGAATGCATCCTCCTCTCTCTTTTCTACCTTTATCCTAATCAAGGAAAAGCTCATTTCAGAGACAGAGGGTGCCATCGAGCCTGAAGCTGTGCCCTGAGCTCTAATCTGAACCATAAGGAGTCACCATGGAGGGACTCTTGGCTTCAGAAGAGGAAAATAAAAACAGTAGACGGCCTGCGACTCATGAGACTAGCTGTAGAGTTCTGTGGGGAACGGCCTCCTAAATTCCATCTTTGCAAAGATGTGGGGAAAAGAAGGAAGACACATTTACTTAAATCCAAGCATTTAGAATTAAAATCTAGCTTTTAAAAATGGTAGCCCACATGTGTCTCAGGTTGCACTGAACCACCGTTCAACTCGTAGTTACCTAGGCTGTCCTGAATGGGACCTTGTACTGGGTGGATGTTCTGACCAGATTTTTGCTGAATTTCATGGACCACAAGACAGTCCTTTGGCTATGAGAACAAACCACTTATGAGAGCCCAGAAATGTCCAAAGGCATCTCTTGGGAACTCAGCAGTTAATACATGATCTGCTTTCCTTCACATTTTGTTTCTGATTACATTCTCTCCTATCAATATTTAGATATATACTCCATGGTCATTTTTGAGGTGTTAACATCAATGATGGCAGCCCGATTTCTTAGTGAGTGACTGCTTATTCAGGTTCCTTATAAACTTTCAAGCTGAAAGTACACCACTGCCTATTTTGTGGAAGGCAGAAGAAACCAAACAGATCATTGTATTTACATGTGTTCTTACTTGCTCCCCAGATATCTGTAGAATCAAATAAGAGTTCCTAGGCACTTTGCTAGTTAATAATAACCTGGCATATTCCCCAAGCAAACCCTGATGTGGTGGCTGTAGGTGTATATGGCAGTGCTGGAGTTGTGGGTTATCAGATCTTGTTGCCAGCCCCAAATCTCCCCATTTGTAAGTATTCGGGCAGTGTACAAATACTCTGAAATCACTGTGACATCAGCCAGTGCAACCAGCAGAGAGATGTATTCTTCAGTCACTCAATTAGTGGGGGATTAGAAGAGAGAAATCTTGTTGTCCGTTTATGCAAGATGGTACTAATCACCTTCTCTTTTCTCCCCACTGCCCCATGCCGACCCCTCAGGCCTTGGCCATTTGATCTCCTGCATCCTCATTAACGGTGCCCAGTACTTCCGGCGCATCAGTGAGTCTGGCATCAAGAAAATGTGCAGGAACATTTTTGTTCTTCAGCAGAATTTGACCAACATCACCATGTCGCGGGAGGCAGACCTGGACTTTGCACGGTAAGAGGGTAGATGGGCCAAGATCTCATTGCCCATTCAGTCGGTTTTAGAAATGGATTCTTGCTTCTTAAAGTTACCCTTGAAGAAAACCAAGCCAGGGGACGGATGTCAAAGTTACTGTGGTGATCATTTTGCAGTATATGGGTATATCGAATAATGATGTTCTACAGCTAAAATAATATAGTTATACGTCAATTATATCTCAAGTTAAAAAAATAAGACAACTAGATGTTCTTCAGTCAGAAGAAGGTAATTCTATAAAATTCTGTTGGACTTTAACATCCTTTAGACAGGTAATTTTTCCTATTGTTTCTACTAAGTTCTTTTTACTACAGAACTTAAGTAATTTTTTTTCTGATTTGAAAAGTGATACATACTTATTGCATAAAATACATAATATAAAATACAAAGAAGAAGATAAACATTACTTATAAACTTAAAATCTAGAGACTATGATATTTGGTATACTTTCTCCTGGTTTTTGTGCATAATCTGTATATATAGGTGAGTTTTCATACATGTGCGTACCTATGATTTCTCTTTTTATAAAGTTAAAGCTATTAATATAGTCTTATATTAATTTAATTACATTTTTCCATATCAATAATATACTTTGAAAACATGATTTTTTCCATATTTGTTACTATTCCTTGAAAATATTATTTAATGACTGAAAATGCTTCTTTTAAATCCATAATATAAATGAACCATAATTTCTTTATTTAATCATTTGGAAATTTGTACACATTTGAATTTTTTTTATTTTTTTCTTTCATAAATAACATTTGTCAAATGAAGTTTTACATGAATCTACAAGGACTATCTGGAAATACTCCAGCCATAAACGCTGCTGTTTTTCATATCACATGACTGGATACTTTTCCCGAAGGCCCTTGGTTTCCTCTCTCTTGTATCTTGTCCCTATCAAAACCCATCTCCCCTCTTGTTTTCACGGGGGGAAAGTGGTTATTCATCATTATCCATACTCTCCCTTTGTGTAATTAAAAGACAACACTTTCATCTCCTCTTTTCTAGTTTTGCTGATCTCAATTTTTAATGTTTCTTTGTAATTCACTTTTTCAAATTGGAGAGTTCATTTTATTCTCTCTATATCTGGTCTCAGCACTATCATGTTACTTTGGTACATGTTACTTTAATGAAAGTTTAAACAGTTTTGAAGAGGATAGATCTCAATGCTTTATTGCTAATTTTATACCTGGGTGAATTATTCCATAGACTCCTTTATGCCTAAGAAGTCATTTGTTTTTAATAATCCATAATGTTCCGGCCTAATACTTAGTGTTTCTGTGTTCTTTGCTTGATATTTTGATTCCTTGAAAAATTCAAGAAAATTTGAAACAATTCTTGAGATATCTAAGGGAATGATGAAATATTATATTACTTTGACAATTATTATGACATATATGCTGTGATCTTTGTTCTGGAATCATATAACCATATATCTTCATGTTTAACCTTTCTTCTCCAATCTGTCACTCCATTTGTTTCATTGTTACCCTGTTCCTCTGCTTTTCTGTCTTCCTTCCCTGTCTTACTTTTTCCTACGTGTGTGTGTGTGTGTGTGTGTGTGTGTGTTCGTTCATGAAAAATATCCTATTTTAGCCTAAATTTGGTGGAAAGCCTTCCTTGCTCAGATTAGAGAAAGCAGGTGTGACTGAGTGTTGCATTTATTTGCTTGCTCTTTTGGAGAATTATCTCATTATTGAATTAATCTCATAATAACATTGACAAGGGGAACTTAAAAATGTGGAGGCCTGAGGGATACAGAGAAGCATTAATAATTCTCTGAAGAATATAATTTTCTAAATTCAATCATCCTTTTTTTTTAATGATTTCTTTTTAATTTAGCTGAAATAAGTAAATTCAGACAGTTTTTGGCAGACAATGTGGGGCTCAAACACATACTAAAAACACTGGCATTTGGGGAATGAAATGCTGACGGGGAAGTATACAGGTTGGCATGGGTGGAGGGGGTGGGCCATGCACCAAAAAAGCATTTCTTCAGGAAATAACTGAATGGAGACCAAATCATGCCTTTCACAGTTGGATTTGTGAATAATGTCCGAGGAAGTGTGTATAAGCTGAAGAGTGATCACTTTGGACGAGTGCTGCTGCTATTACTCTTACTAAAGGAAATAGGCTGGCATAAACATATTGCATTGAATGATTCAGTTCTTCTGAACCAGGTTCAGAAGACATCTCTTTACTATACTATAAGCTCCGAAAAGCCAAGACTCTTCCTGCATGTTTCCTCGGTGCCTGGACCTGAGTAAGTGCTCAGCATGTGTGGTGGATGAACAAATAGGTATCAGATCAACACATCTTTTGGTGTTGGTGAAGGGGTTGGATAATGACAAAGTTTAGTTTAACTCTAATGCCCTGAAAGTTTTAATCTATCGACATGGGTCAATTTTCTTCCAGGCTTATAGAAAACTGATCCTCTACCTTGCAGTTCTTTCTTTGTAGAGCAGTAAGTGTTACAAAAAGGAATAATATATCCCTACTCTTCATAGCCTCTTCCTCCCTCATTTTCTCTTGCCCTCATACATATACACAGACACATTTTATAGCCTTATTTTTTTTTCTCTTGTTGTTGGTAGGTACAGGTTTTACAAAATGGGTTCCATCAATAATACTGAATTTGAAGCTATGTAAAAGAAATATAACAGCAATACCAAAATAGCCCGAAATAATAGACTGGAGCTCTATGCCTCAGCATTCCTTAAGCAATGTCTAATCAAGCATGGACAGCATCTGTATTTCCAGCAAATCTCTGTAGGAATGCTATCCTCTAACGCAGTAATTAATCACTAGTTGCCATGTGTCAGAAAATTTAACAAGAAATTGCAAGGCTCTTGTAAGTTTTTAACTTCCGTAGTCTTACTGGCCAGTGGAAAATATAACATCCTTTCTATAATAAAGAAACGAGGGCTCTGGAGTAATTCCATTTACGCTGGTTCTTCTGCTCATGGTATTGTTGTCTATCTCTTTATACACACCTGGTTCTCTAGGAGGATAAATCTTAGATAACCAAAGAATCAAGTCTACCTATATGACCACCAAAATTAGAATCTCCTATAGTGATGATTTCTGCTATGGTTTCAACCCTTTTGATCCCCACTGTTAATTTTCAAACACAAAAGGTACTTTGTCCTGGAAAATTACTGCAGATCAACTAGAAAGTGGAAGGGGTTTTATGAGTGTGGTTTTTAGTTCTTTTAGTAAGAGATTGTCTTACCTGAGCTGTCATGGGTTTCTTCAGCCCTGAGACACCAGACACTATATCCAGGAGAAATTTGAAAGGACACTGAGGTTCCCAAGGTGGAGCTGGCAGTCTTTATAGCTTCAGTGAAGCCATTACTCAAAGAGAATATCCCCAAGTTTTCTTCCTAGTTCTCTCCTCCCCATCCATTTTCCCTTTTGTATCTGTCTTTCCCATTACATTGGCCTCTCTTTTCTTCTGTATCTCTTCTCTCACCTCTGTTTCTGCTTTTCCCCTTCAAGGCTTCATCTGTCCTTGATTTTCTTCTTCTTTTGGTTTTCTCTAAACTAATATCTCTCATTCTTAAATCTGACAGAGATAAGGAAATGAAAGCTAAATTTCTGGAAGTGGTAAAGGGAGAAGTTCAAACAAATAAGAAAGCTTCCTCACCCTTTCATTCATTCATTCATTCATTCAACAAATCTTTATTGAATATGCATTCTTTGTAGACCCTGCCCTCATGGAATTTATAGTATTGTGGGGCAAGACAAACGAACGAATACATAAAGTGTACATATGTCAGATGATGGTATATGCTATGGTTAAAAATATATAGGCATGGGAAAGAGAATTGAGTGTCCCAGAGTATAATGAAGGTAATCTGCAAATTTTAGAGTGTTCATAGAATTTCTTAATAAGATGGTAACAGTTGAGGACAGCCCTAGAGGAAGAGTGGGAGCAAGCCATGCAGCTATCTAGGGGAAGACCTAATCAGGAGAGGGAATCTAAGAGCAAAAAACCAGAGGGAGGAGTGTGCTTGGCATTTGAAGAACAGCAGAAAGGCCAGTATGACTGAAGTGAATTAGAAGCTGAGATCTTGGAGACCACTGAAATGATGTTGGCTTTTCCTTTGAGTGAGTTAGGAAGCTATTAGGGTTTGGAACAGAAGAGTGTCTAACAGTATAAAGGAATCACTGGCTGCTATGTTGAAAATAGATGATTGGGAGGAGGAGGTTGCAGGCAAGGGCAAAAGCAAACAGAGCTGTTAGAAAACTATTGCAACAAACTAAGTGAAAGATGGTGGTGATTCAAACCAAATGGTAGCGGGTGGAGTGGATGAGAAGTGATCAGATTAGGATCTATTTTTAAAGTTCAGCTGACACTATTTCTTGAGGGATTGGAAGTGAACCAATTGCTCTAAGTTATTTTTTTTTGTTTTATTTTGTTTTGTTTCTGAACAGTTCACAGGATAGAGTTTTCATTTACTGAAATGAAAATGAGCCAGACCATTGGAAAGGCAGGTTGGGTTTTGGAGGGAGGGGCAAAGGGGCCAATAGAAAGGAGCTGTCAAGAGTGTGGGTTTGGAAATGTTAAGCTGAAGATGCATGTTAGACATCTGAATAGAGATAAAGAAGAGAGAGCTGGATATAGAAAGTTAGATTTCAGGCAAAAGGTTTAGACTGGGAATAGGAGCTTGGGAGTCTTCAACATATAGATGGGATTTAAGGCTATGAGACATATGATAAGAGCTCAGCAAGACCACAGATAGAGAAAAAAGAGTTGTCCCAGAATTGAGCCTGCGTACTCCACTGTTTAGATGTTGGAATACTGAAGAAAAACCAGCAAAGGAATCTGAGAAAGAACTATCAGCAGAGTAGAAAGATAAACAGAATTTGTATCCCAGAAGTCAAGTAAAGAAAGTATTTTAAGAGGAGGGTGTCTTCTGTGTTAAATGCTGCTGATGAAGTTAAATTAGCTCAGAACAGATGACAATTGGCTACTGGTGGCCTCACAAAAAGACTGTAGTACTTTGGTTTTCATTCCTTTATCTTTCCTACACAGTTTACCTACTGGAAGAACAAGCTTTGAATGTATTTGGGAACAGGATTCGCCTCAACTCCCTGGTAGAGAATACAGTAAGAGTGTTTCTAGTGTGATACAAATGGCAGCTTCTTTTTTCTCATTGGATGGTCACTCAGAGATCTCTGTGCTTCCCAGCTTAGGTACTCATCATGTGTTTCCCATCATGAAGCAGAGATGTGAGCCCTCTAGAAGGATAATAACTGGGTAGTTTCATTTTTAATGATGTGCAGTCTTTGCTCCTAAGTGCCCTACCCCTCCTTTCCCAACCCCACTTTCCACAAATCTGGATTAGGTTTGGAGCTATTCTATATATGTTCACATAACCAGTGAAGTCCTATGTTTCCTGTGTATATTGCCCATACATTGGAACATGTGTTCCACAGATGCCCACAGAAATACCTCACTAGAGGTAGAGAAGGAACCATGTGGAACGTAGGGACCAAAGGAGAAAAATTCTTGCCTGAAATGCCTCCTCTGAACCCAGGTTTATATGGAGAATTACAATATACCATATTAGTGTAACTCAATAAGAGGTTGAATCAGAAAGTGAAAAGACAACCAATAGAATGGAAGGAAATATTTGCATATCATATATCGAACAAAGGTACTTTTGTCCAGAATATGTAAAGAACTCTTGCCACTCAATTATACAAAGGCAAATAACCCAGTGAAAGACTAGGTAAAGACACTCCAATAGCAGCAAGCACACCTAGTGCCCAGATCTTGGTTTCTAGTACTAGTCTCTAATAAAAGCAACGAGAGCTCCTGGGAGAAATGGATAATTCTAGGAATGGGGCAGGAAATACACAAGACGAGCCTAGAACATCTTGTATCAATAAGTAAAACATACACATAACACACTGTGTCAGAAGGGCACAGGAACCAATTGAAAGAACTCCCAGTAGCCAAAGTTGCATAATTTGACATCAATAAATCAATAAATAACCTAGTGGCCAAAGTTACATAATCTGACAGACAGACAGACATAAAGTAGCACAGGATTAAGACGCAAAGTATAAAATAAATATTGATGAATCCATACTGATACAAATAAATATGTTAATAAGTAAGAAAGATGAGATAAATCTATGCAAAAGAATTCCAAATGATTTATGAAGCTACTCTGCCCTAAAGGAGAGGGAATCTGCCTCTCCACTTCTTAATGTATGGGTTCTACATAGTGACTTCCTTCCAAAGGATACATATGGAATGGGGGGGGGGGGGATTAACTTTATAGTAGATAAATCTGACAAAGTAAAGTTTTACTTCAGCCAGGTAATCAAGTTCAACATCAGCATGCATAAGTCATGTTAACAGATGTACCCTTGGCATGAGAGGATGAAAATGACACTACCTCTGTGATCTTCTTTCCAAAAACCCATAACCCCCATTTCATCATGTGAAAAACATCAGACAGATTCCAATAGAGAAAGATCCTACACAGTACTGACCAGTACTCCTCAAAACTGTCATGGTCAAGAACAAGGAAAGTGAGAAACTGTCTAGCCAAGAGGAGCCCAGAAAGACATGACATCTACATGTAAGATGGTAATTGGATGGGATCCTGGAACAGAAAAAGGAAAGTAGTTGAAAACTAAGGAATGTGAGTAAAGTATGGGCTGTAGTTAATAATAATGTCTCAATATTGGTTCATTAGTTTTGATACATTTACCATACTAATGTAAGATGTTTATATTATAATAGGGAAACTGAGTGTGTTATATGGGAAATCTCTGTACTAGTTTCTCAATTTTTCTATCAATGGGAAACGGGGGGGGGGGGGAATATCTATCCATTTAAAAAATAGGCAAAGGATTTGAATAGACATGTCTCCAAAGAAGATACATAGGAGGAGAGCAAGATGGCGGCATGAGAGGAGAACCCAGACACCTACCTGGGAAGGGACTTACGAACAAAAAGGAACCCACAGGGGAAACCCTGAGAAGCACCCTCAACTGAGAGAACCACACAACGCAGAACAACACACAAAGGTTAGAGGAAAAAGGGGAGAGCGGGAGAGGGAGGGAGAAGGAGCAGTTTGGGG